>CM075809.1:16868069-16958069 GCA_037975025.1 Excoecaria agallocha
TATCTCTAAGAACAGCATCAAAATTGGAGACGTTTCAAATCAAGGGCGTAATCAACCTTAGCAGCGTTGTCCTTGGTCAATTCACGAAGGATCGAACGCGATCCCGAAGGAAAAGGACGCCGCTTTAAAGCTCAGAAGCAAAAGCAAAGCCAAAACCAGATTCGTACATAACCGAAACATGGGCATCATAAAATGAGTTTAGAGTTGAAGGAAAAGAAAGTAAGATCTGTGATTTTTATAGAGGAGGATTGAAAGTTGAGAAATTTGGGTCAAAATCGGGGCATAAAGACGCTTCATGCATTTGTAGCAGTTTGCCTTTCTATCCTAATACTGTGTGTAACTTTAAGCTTTCGGTCTGCGTTTTCTTTAATTTATCAAAATTTTCATCATTTAGCTAAAAACTTTATTGAAATTCGCAAAAATTCACAAATTTATCAACACCAATATTTTTTGTTTTGTTTATTTATTTATCTTCAATTATTCAAATTTTAGTATATTACAGTTTTTTCTAATAAGAATCTGATAGATTAAAATGCAATCCTCATTTTCAAACTTCACTTATGAAATTCATTTTCTTTTTTTTTTCACGAAAAATTATCTTTTAAAATCACCAAATATAAAGTAAAAATACCCATTTTGAAGATGGTAACTGCAATAAATAAAAAAAATCAAACTTCTTAAAAGGATAGTAATGAATATGCTACCATCGAAGGAAAAGGTATTAGCAAGAGAAATAATGATTTTATAGAGAAATTTGTCACAAAGAAAAAAAAAAGATTTAATAAATTTATTTTTTCGTTCAATCAATTGAACATTTGAGGCTCCAAATCTCCACTGATAGACTTGCCCCATCACTGCACAGGGATCCAACTAATGCGTGACAAAGTTGAGCTGAAGAGTCATGGAAGCCTCCAAAATTTTATTTCTATAATTAAATACACATTTTGATTGGACGTGATGGTTTGTTCAATTTTATTAGCAAAATCAGGGATGTGCAAAACCCGAAACCAACCCGATTCAACCAATCCAAATGACGCATTTGGGTGGAATTAGTCGGGTTAATAAGATCAGTTCGAGTTAAGGAATAATGAAAAATTTCGGGTTTGGATTTGAACCCCTCTAAAACTGACCCGACATCTAACCCCAATAATCTACCTGTATAAAAAGCTAAAAAATCCCAATTTCCCTGCAGTGCCTTCAATTCTTCGAACTCAAATCCCTAATCCCACCTAGACGCCATCGTTCGTTGTCCCTTGGCTCTCTCACCTGCCGGTGAACGGCGGTTTTTAGTCTCCCTCTCGCCTCCTTCGTGAATCGTTCTTCCCTCTCGCATCGGTTTTGGTCTCCCCTCGTTCACTGCTCTTTGTCCTGCAAAAAGGTATGTGCTCTATTCTTGTTCTTTTTATCCTCTTTGCTCTTAAGATGCTTTGTGTTCTTTGTTGTTAGTTGTGGTTTCGTGCATGCATCATTGATCTTGAATTTTTTTTTCATCTTTTTAAGATGCCTTTGTGTTCTCTATTGTTAGTTGTGGATCAAAGAATGTTTTTCATCTTTTTAAAGCATGCATTTCTTCTCTTATGGTGCAGCAGCTAGTGGTAGTTTTAGAGGTCCTTCGAACTGTAGATTTTTCCCTTTGATTTTTTAATTTTCTTGTTCTTGCTGCTTTCTTCTTCACTGTTGTTCTTATTTGACGATGATGAATTTGATGAATTTTGTGATTTCTCTCTGCTTTAATTAGGGGTGTGCAAAACCGAACCGAAATTGAAAACCAAACCGAACTGAATTGATTTTGATCTGTTTGATTCGGTTTTTTTCGATTTTCGGTTCGTTCAGTTCTGAACCGAAATAAAAATTCGGTTTTATCGATTCAGTTCAATTCTTGAAATTGAAAAATCGAAGAAACCGACCGAAGTTTTATATAACATATATTTTTATAGTATTTTATATTTTAGATAATGTAACTTGGACTGATGGTCACTGATGGCGTGGAAACAAAGAAAAAATTCCCCAAGGTCCCAGGTTCGAAATCCACAAACTTTAGAGCAGTTTTCTTATTTTTTTTGACGTTAATATTGTTTATTTTTCATCCCAAAACAAGATAAAAATCTGATCATTTTAATGGCAAAAAACTGGACCAAGCAAAAAGAAATCAAAATTTATTCTAAATCTAAAATAAATTTAAAAATATATTTGTATACAAAATTATAATATCATAGTGAAATATTTTGCTTATTGATACCAGGGAATAGCATAAAAACTAATTAAACGAGTCAGGTTTTTTTTTTTTCTTTCTTTCTTTTATTATTATTATTATTATTATTTTTTGTGGGGGTGGAGGTCATACTAAGCAAAAATTTAGGAAATAAACGCCGTCTCAAGTAAACAGCTAATGGTGTTTTCCCCTTCACTACCACAAAAACGCAAAAAATTATATATTTTAATACATAATTTTAAATTGATATATTTGACACATAATTTGATCTACTTATAATTATTTTAATTTTGTAATTTTTTATTTATTGTAAGTACCAAAATAGTGATTTTTATAGATAACCTATCTATAACCTCTTTAATAACATATCATTACTCAACCCATTTAACACGTTATTTGTCAGTAAAAATTCTACTGGTTGTGATGCCTCAAAGTTAAACTCTTTAAATAAACCATTAAAATTTGGAGGGTGATTTTTTTTTGTGCGCTCATACAAATATAATTTATTTTATGTCCTTCATAAAATAAATTAAATTCAAGTTAAAATTAAAAATTAAATACAAAACACTTTGATTCACAACGGGATTGATCTCAACAAAAAAGAAGAGATACTTTGAACAATTTAGGGACACACACTGATTTTACATTTTTTGGTTTTCCAATTCCGTGTAAAAACCTAAATTTTCTCCCTGTAAATTGAATCATTTTCACATATTTGAAAGCTAATATGACATTTGATTAAAGAAGTTAATTACCTTCGAATTCACCTTAAATTTTACATTTATTTAATTAGCCCTCTAGTTGACTTTCTTCTCTTTATTCACTAAATAATTAAATATAAGTCGTATTCGTATTTGGTCAAAATCATTTTTTTTTTATATTGAAAGACTGAACACCTCTTTTAATTAAGACTATCAACAGTAAAATGTGTAGAAAAAGAAAAATATCAATTAAATTATTAAATATTTCGTTGATATTTATGAAAAATATATATTAAATGTTAATATATTGAATTAATCGGAATGCTAATTTTGGGGTACAATTTTTTTTTTTCAAAAAGTGGCCATTAATATTAATAATTAAAGGTCTATGACTGATAATAATTTATAATTGTTGGTGTCAAGATAAGGATACATATAGATTTTTTTAATATAATTTTGATTAGTATTTATTATAGACATAATATAATAAATTTATGTATATTATTTTAATTTTAGTTATTTTAAATGAATTTATTTTGTTGAATATAAATTAATTTAATTTATGGACCCATATAGGTTAAAAGCCCAATAAAAAATAAGCCTATATTGATCTAGAACCGATTGAACCAAATCGAACCGACCGAAATTATTTCGGTTTGTTCGATTTTGGTTCGATTCTTGTATTTCATAAAGTTCGATTTTTGGTTCAATCGGTTCGGTCTAAAATTGAATTGAACCGACCGAATGCTCACCCCTAGCTTTAATACTCAAAATTGTTTTCCTCTTTAACAGTTAGCACCACCTTTTCTTCTCAATTCCAATTTTATGTTTTTCAAAATCGGTCCTCCAATTACATGATTTATATAATTCTTGATTAATTGTGTCGATTTTGTAGTTATGGAAAATAATTGTATGGCTAACAGAGATGATGAGCAGCTTGAATTGCCTTCAGGATTTCGATTCCATCCAACTGATGAAGAGCTTATAACTTGTTACCTATCTCCAAAAGTTACTGATAATTGATAATGTGCTAGAGCTATTGGTGAGGTTGATTTGAACGAGTGTGAACCTTGGGATTTGCCTTGTATGTTTTGATTTCTCATGTCATCTGATTTGGTTTTTGCAATATTGTTTTTGAAAACAATTCGTAGTATAAAGCAGAGTATTAGAGCCTTAGAAATAATTTTGAAAATAAAATCTTGGAAGGTAAGAATGACTTTCTCTTACATTTTAAAATCTTCAATGAAATAATTTAATTACAATTTAAATTTTATTTATTTTTCTTTTTGTTCTTAATTTATAATTAATTATCTTTCATTGTTTATAAATTAGGTGGTCATGAAGAAATTAGGAAACGAAGATGATGGCGATGGCATATTGGCATTTTTAATATTTGTTTGTTATTGTTGGATGTTTAATTTTGAATGTTTAATTTGATTTTTGATGTTTATTTTGATTATTGTTCTTAGTATTTAATTATTATGTAATATATGTTTGTTGTACTTTTTAAATTGTTAGTTTGTTGATTTTTATTTCAATTTAATTTTAAGTTTAAACAAAAAAAAAATAAATTTGGGTAGATTGGGTTAAAAGGGTCGGGGTTCGAAAAATGTCTGGTTAATTGGGTAGGAGCCCGATATTTATATAAGATATGATTGGGTGATGAGAATGTCTAAAATTCGGATTTCGGGTTAATCGATGCACACCCCTAAGCAATATAGTAGCTACAAGCGTACTATATTAAAATCTCTAATTGAGAAAAATAAATTATAACACATAATAAATAAGTAAAAAATTTTACTTAAATTAGAGTTGACATAGCTCAATTTTAATTATTTTTTATATGTATTTTTCTTTTTTTTGGGCGTATTATAATTAAACCATTTAGTTTCTTTTAAGTTTTAAAACATTATTAAATTTTTATTATTTTTTGTAATTTAAAAAAATTAAAACATGCATGTGTTATTTAAAAAAATATTTACAAAAATAATATTAATGTTTTCATTTAAAAATATAAATATGGTAATTTATAATTTATATGTTTATAACATATCATGAACAATTAATATAACTCATACAATCCAATTAAACCAACCAATTCAATATAAAATTTTCAGTTTATATCCAATTGGATTCAAATCATTTAAAATTTTAGATGGGTTGGATGGAAAATCAATTGTAACCCTTTCAATCCATTTTTAAAACCCCTACTTTTAAGTAACGAACAAGTATTATTACCCAATTGGTTTTGTTAATACCGTTACATAAAAGGATATTTTGTACTATTTTAGTACCTTTATGGGTAATTTTTGCTTAAAAATGCATGCTTCACAAGGTAAAGAAGGGAATTAATTTTGATCTTCCCCTTGTTGGATTGGAATCTAGTTACGAGTTATGCAAGATAGTGATAAGATAATTGATTTAGAAGAAAATAACGAAATTATGAAGGATGGTGATATACAAGTAACTTCAGATGCTAATACTGTTGGGATATTTTTAGGATCAAGAATATAAATTTTATTTCCATAAAAAAAATTACATATACTATTTATAAGTTTATATTTGAACCATAAATTTAGGCCACTAACCCACTAAATTCACTAATAAACTAAATTTATAATTTCATTAATCACTAATTACATTAATACTATTAACATCACTATCTGAATAACAATGAATAAAAACGTTATAAATATATAAAAATAAAACTCACTAATTTAATTACTACAAAAAAATATTAATTTTAAATCAATTCCAACATTGCCCTTTAATTCAAAATCATATACATCTAATTCTCTTGTTGGAGTAGTTTTCTCCAATACATATTTCATTTCAATTTATTTTTTCAAACACTTCTTTTTAATTTTTTATGCAATTATAATTAAATTTCAATTATTGATACAATTTTCTTTTAACAAATTTCAATTATATATTCATGCACCTGCTTATCAATTTTGTGCCATTAGTCTTTCTTTGGAGCACTTATCTCCAATTCTTGTAAACACCGTGACCCAAGACAATATATATCAACATTATCCGATGATGAGAAAATAATATATTTTGAATGGAAGCACGAATCTTGAAGCTCCGACCTCGATTTTCACATTTTCATGGAAACTTTGTGAATTTTTAAGCATTTTTTTTGAAAAGTTTTGGCAAAAAGGCATAAAAAAACCTTATTTTTGGCCTTTGGCAATGACAGACAGACATTTGTCATAAGAGGGACGATCATCTGTGGCCATTTATCTCTAGTTTAGGTCAGATTAGGGATATTTTTATAAATTTTAGGGAATCATGTGAAGGACGCCGTATGTCAATGATAAACGCCCATCTCTGGAGTTATTTTTAGATTTTTCATGTTTTCTAATTTTGAAAATAGAGATAAGGATGATATTTGATTTGATTTTGGATTTAGAGGGATTTAATCCTTTCATATCTAGGGAATCAGAGTTAGAGTTAAGCTCTAACGTTTCTCCAGATACAAAAAGTCAAAATTAGGATTTTTGAGAGGGGGGACCACACAAAATTTTGAAAGAGAACAGTGTCTTTTAAGAGAGGGAAACCAATTCTCTTCTTTTGAAAGCTAACATTCAATACAAATTACTCATTAACAAAACACACACACACACACACAAATCTCTTTGTTTTTTTGAACATGAAAATCGTTTTTAATCTTACAGAATCAAAATATCTTGAGGGTAATTTTCTAGGTCAAGCTTTCTCTCTCTAGTTCATCGTCACAATCAAGTGAACATGCTTATTGTTTTATAATACTGTAATGCATGCTTTTATGTTTGTCTATTTGATTCGTATGATTTTGAGATACCAAGATGATTTGAGATTGTCTAATGTGCTAAAATAACATGCTAGGGTTTATTTTCCTCCATAAATATACATGGAGTTTCTTATGTTAAAATTTTATTTTGCATGTATTTTATGGTTATTGTTTGATTAAAAGCATGTTTTTGACATTATAATTATATTTGGCATGTGTTAGGGTCTAAAAATTGCATCTAGGGTTTAGAATTTATTTTTATTGATTTTTGGGTTTGAAAAATTGCTTTTTGTGTTTGTTTTCGAGTGACAGACGGGAAAAAAATGCCACAGACAGCTGTTTATTAATGCAACAAATAGGACATCACAGTATTTTCTCTTCGTCCTATCGCTCTTCTTGTTTGGGGCGTCCATGGTTTGATGTTCTTGAATTTTTAATGTATTTTAAATGCTTTTTGTCTTAAATTAGGTCATTTTTCTTAGTTTTTATTTTTAGACTCTTTTCTGCATCTTTGTTAGTGTATTTTCTGTTATGCATTCATGCCTTTATTTTTAGTATGATTATTCTGTTATCATTTTAATTTATTTTAATATTTATTTTCTTTTAATATACTAATTAATTGTTTTCTTATGTTTTGTGTGAGCAAATTATTTTATGCATTTTTTTGAGTTCTCGAGGGGTGATTATACATCGAGAGTCATGCACCAATCGGTTCTTTCACTCTTTCTTTCTCTTCTAATTTGCATTTAGGTTATTTTATTTTATTTATTTAGTTTTGGTATTTTGATTATTTTTTGGATTTATTTTCTCTTTAGGGATGTAATAATGTAGTAAAAAAGGATTTTTTTTGGCATGTTAACTTAACTAAGTCATTTCAAAGTTTTGTATTCTAATTAATTGGATTTTTCCTAATAAAATGGACCAATATCCAATTTTAATCCAAAGATTACACCATAAAAGGAAGCCTTATTTTTCTTTAAAAATGGGATCACTCATCCCGTATTTTCGTCAAAATTAAGCAAAGGCTTTGCATCATATTTTATAAAAATTATGTATGAGGGAACTAATGTTCTTAAAACTCAATTAACTCTTCATTTTTATGTATGTCATTTCATTTTGTATATTATCCTTCTTTTTGGGATGATTTGATTTTGTAATAATTTAAATATGTTTATTTTAATTTACTGTTTAATCTAATTGATTGAATGTTTTTTTTATTCCAATGTATCGTGTGAGAAGGGAGATAGTGGAATAATGATTAAAACTTTATTATAAGAAAACACCTAATCAAGATGCATACTAAGAGTGATATCCCAAACACTATTCTCTATTTGGACATCAAAAGATTGAGAATTATTTTCCAACGTTTTGTTGGGTGGCGATTCCATGATACCTACCTCTTTGAGCCCATTTTAGAAGCTTTTATAGGTTGACCATCAACAATAGATTGACCTAAAAATCCTTTCTATTATGAAGTGACCAATTATTGAGATATAGTGAGCCTCAATATGTCTTTGGATCTTCAAAGCGGGCCTTTGAGAACTAACTCGAATATTTAAGCATGATCTAGCTCCGACGTGCATCACAATGGCAACTTCACTAGGGACTAAAAAGATCTTGGTCCCAAAAGCAATTTGGTTAAGTTCCTTATAACTAAGTTTTTCTCATAAATCCTTTCTCCTATCGAAATTGCATTTTGTGCATACATTCTAAAGCCTTAGAATTAAGTTAGGCATCTCTTTATAGCCTCGGTGCTATCCTAAAACATGCCTTATGTTTACTCAATGTAGAGAGGTGTCAAAGAGACCCACCGGCCTGAGTCTAGTACCAAATGGTATTTGAAATGGTGAACTATTGGTCGTTATGCTCGTGAAGAGTTAGACCTATTAGTAGGGACCATGCTTGGGTAGTCCTAAAGTTTTATCACTTGACTCAAGCCTATGTAATGATAATAGTTTGTTTCCCTAGGTTGTACAACCATAATAACTTTGGCCTACTATGTAGGCCCTTATGTATTGACCAAACTCAAACTAATTAGAAGGGTACCGGGCAAAAGCTACCATGCCCCGGCGGACCCAACTTGATTTGTATGAATTATTCAAAATATATAATGGCCAAAACCCATACACTTGTACTTTTAATTAAGAGAGGTTATGCTGCGGTTTTCTGCTGCACATTATAGGCATCCATTAGGTACCCTATTGAACTATGGGCTAAGTATACATAGGAAAGAGATCGTGCGATCTCTAATGTGGTAATAATAAGGTTGGAAGGCTTTGTCTATGCTTGTGTGTAATTGTGATTGACGTCTATAAAGAATTTATTGCATTCATGCATCATATACGTACCATGTTTATGCATCACTCTTGACGTTTGATTTTTACAGTCATCACAGATTCACTTAGGCACTCCAGAGGATCAGATAGTAGCCTTACTCGAAGATTAATATTTGAGTTATCGGGGTTAAGGTTAGAATCAAGTTCAGGGTTAAAATCAGAAGTAAATTTAGAGTTAAATTTAAGCCAATTTTTGGGAAGCAGTCAAGAAACAGAATAAAAAATAGATCATGAGCAACTAAATAAGGCTAGAAGAGTTATGGATGATGCAGCGAGGCTCACTCCTTAAGGGAAAGGTTAGTCGTTTCTGTTTTGGGTCTTTCAATAACAAGAGAATAATTGGATCGAAGGCTAGGTAGGAGGTTCTGAGATTTTGAAGAGAGGATGTTGGCCATGATTGGTAGGATGGTGGCTTTTTCAATACCAAACACTAGAACTCGACCTACAACACTTCCTCATGAGACAACAAAGCCAACGTATATTAGGAACACTACCACGGCATATGTTACTGTGCCTTGAGATCTACCAAGGAGGGAAAGAAGGCATGAGCCAGATAATGATTATATCAAACAGGAGGATCATGAATATGTACCTTCCGTGATAAATGTAAGAAATAATGGTCCTAGTGCTGAGGACGTGACCTTCAAGAAGATAGAGGAAAAGGTCAAAGCAGTGTCGAGGTTATTGTTTGCTGGAATAAGAATGAATTCGGAAGATAAGGATTTAGATAGAGATGAGCCGCTACTCTAAAGGTTCCAGATGCCTGATCTACCTAGATTCTATGGTACTTCTGATCCTTCCACACAAGTCAAATAGTACAACCTGATCATGAAGGGGACCACCTTAACCAAAAAACAAAAAGTGGAATATTTCTATTTGAGCTTAACGAGTCTAGCAATTGATTGGTATCATGGGTTGGATAGGCGCACTAAGGAATATTAGGACTTGCTAACTGAAGAGTTTCTCAAGTAGTACGATTTCAATACAAGGATGGAAGTCACTTTAAAAGACCTTAAATTGCTTCAACAAAAGCATGACGAGTCTTTTCAGGAGTACTTGACAAGGTAGAGGAACTGGGTAATGAAGATGAAGAGAAAGCTCGATATAGCTAACCAGATCAGGCTTTTCATTCGAAATGGAAGTCTCTACTTAAGGGATGGCCTGAAAATAAAGGGATTGAAGGATTGAGAGTCTTTGAAAGACATAGCTATAGAAGTTGAGGGTGAGTATTTGGCCAAAAGGGCCAACAATGAAGGTGCAAGGAGAAACTTTGGCAATAACAAGGCAGTTAGAAGTAGCAGTAGAGCAAATAAAAGTGGAAAGATAGCTAAAGTATCTGCTACAGAGGTTAATCAAAGTTATTACTCTAACCTTGGTAAGTCGTTATCTTAGGTTTTGTATTGGTTGTGCAAGGAAGGGAAGTTATAGCCATTGCCTTTGAGATCTGCCAAGAGCCAAGGGATGTCCCACCGTAAAAAGGACCAATATTGTGCTTACCATCAGCATACAAGGCATCTCACTGATTATTGCTATCCCTTGAGAAATAAGATTTAAGATCTGATAGATAGCAAATAGATTTCAAATCCTAAAAAGAGAGAAAAGAAGAAAAAGGGAGGGTATAATGTTGTGCCGCCTCCAGTGTGCATGATTGGATCTAATATTCCTGAGTGGCATGTGATGAGAGACATGTGTGGGAATAAGTATGTGGCCATTACTCGTTCCAGCCCCAAAGTAACAAAACCAAGTGAAAAAAATTGATCAATTTTATGATTAATTATTGGGATTCCCCCCAGTGAGATTGAAGATGAAGGGGCTATGGTGCCCATTGATATATAGAATTCAGCCTGTGAAAGTGAGGAGGAAGTGAGGAAAGAAAAGAAAGTAAGATAGTTATTAAAAGTGGAAGGATGGTGCTTGAAATTGAGAAGCAACCAGCTTCTGCTGTAGTGCCCACAGAGAAAGAAACTAAAGAGAATCAAATAATAAAGCAGTTGAAGAAAACACAGGCCCAAATTTCCATTTGGGATTTATTAAGAAAGTCTTCGTCGCACATGCAAAAATTGGTAGAAGGATTGAATGAGTCTACTGTTGCCACTACCATTTCACCTTTTGAATTATTGGATTTAGTCAAGGGAGGAACGGGAGATAATGTTATGTATTTAGATGTTAATCTACCTGTTGAAGGTAGAAACCATAATTGTCCTCTCTACATTAAGGCTTAGGTGAATGATAAGCACACAGCATGCATAATGGTAGACGATGGGTCCTCAATTAATGTGTGTCTTCTGGTTGCAATCCCTACTTTTAGGCTGAATGAGAGCATGTTAAACAAGTTGAATTTGACCATTTATGGTTATGATAATTCAAAGATGCAGGTTGCCAGGACCTTTAAAATTGTAGTGAAGATAGAGCCGATCGAGATCGAAGCTGAGTTTGTGGTGTTACCTATTCCTGCTAACTTTCTTGTACTGTTTGGAAGGCCATGGTTCTGCATGTTAGGGGGAATGCCTTCTATATTACATCAAATGATCAAGATACCTTATAATGGTCAATTAGTCACCATCAAAGCTACGATAGAGAATCAGGTATCTGTGCTGGAAATAGTTAAGCAACCTTTTAGTGGGTTCCATGTGTTTATGATAATGATGAAGAGAGTGAAGGTGGTTTTGCTGATTGCCCATAAGCGATAAACATGTTGAAGAAGATGCACTTCTTACCTAGAGCTAGTTTGGAAAAGAATTTTCAAGGGCCTCAAAATGCTATCACCACCAGGGGATAGAAGGGCATGAAGGGGTTAGGTTACACTGTTCCTGGTCTGAAGAATAAAGGAAAGGGGATGGCAAAAGAAATTCCTCACATTGCCGAGAGTTTTGTGTCAGCTTTAGGGGTATGCCTTTACTGTGGAGAGAATGAGCCTCTGTTGGTAGGAGACAAGATAGTGGCCAGTTTTAAGTTGTTTAATGATGTCTTTGATTGGGAACAGGGAATCATCAAGCCAATTGAAATTTTCTAGGATGAGGAGATTCTTTTGCATCATTTAGCATGGGATAAGAAAGTGCCTGAAGAAATCATGACTGAGAAATTGCTTGTTGTTTAAAAGAAAGGCAAAGAGAAGGTCAAAGCTGAAGATCCACCTAGGCCAAACCTTAAAGCTGGAGAGGCATCTGCTGCTGTCGAGACTAAAAAAGGTACTTTCATTGATATTGTTTATGTTACAGAACTTTTTGATGAGAACAATGGTTGCTCTTTTGATTATATTAATAAGATGAACAATTTTGCTTACTTATGTGATGTTACTCCTGATTTCAATATGCATAATCATAATCATGAATCATTCATATTTGGCATTAACTCAATAAGTACATGTTCATTTAATCTCAAAACAAAAGAAAATCCCAAAGAAATCTTATTGGCATCAGATATAACTCTTGAAGAGAGAGAAAAATTTGAGAGAATATTGAAAAAAATGTGAAAGAGTCTTTGCCTAGACCTATGGGGACATGCTGAGAATTAATATAGAAATAACCGAACATGCCATCCCAACCTATCTAGGGTACAAGCCAGTTAAACAAAAACTTAAAAGACTTAGGTTGAAATGGGCTTAAGAAGTTAAAGATGAAGTTAGGAAACAAATAGGGGCCAAGTTCCTAGTAGAGGTCCAATACCCAACATGGTTGGTAAATGTAGTCCCTGTAGTGAAGAACGATGGAAGAGTTAGAGTATGTGTAAACTATAGAAATTTAAACAAAGCTTGCCTTACAGATGACTTCTCTTTGCTTCACATAGATGTCTTAGTAAATAGTCCAGTTGCCTGTGCCATGTATAGCTTTGTGGATGGGTATGCCAAGTACAATAAGATTCTAAAACAAGATTGTGGATAGGATCAAAACAGCCGTTATTATTGAATGGGGCACCTATGCCTAACGGGTCATGCCTTTTGGACTTAAAAATGCTGGCACCACCTGTCAGAGGATGGCAACTAGGATATTAGATGACTTGATCCACAAAAAGTGGAGGTGTATGTGGATGATATGATGATTAAGGCGGCAACCCAAGAAGGCCACTTTGAGGCATTAAAAAAATTCTTTTAGAGGATTGACAAGTACAATCTTCACCTCAACTTTAAGAAATGCATATTCGGAGTTACTTCAGGTAAGCTTTTGAGGCATGTAGTAGAATGGCCCAAATACCGGGTTAGTCGAAAATAGTATTTTTCGATGGTGAATAGTGACATCAAGGTGAATAGTACTTCCTGGAGTCGAAAATATTTTATTTGATCATTGGTAAGAGCATGTCAGCAAGAGCCTGTGATTCAAATTTGGAATCAAAATGAGGTCAAATGAGTCTCCAAAAGCTGAAAATAAGAAAATTTTATGGTTTCGTTTCAAATAGTGTTCGAATTGATTAAGGTTTGACCGAAACTTTAAAAATAACAAATGATCTCTAAAAAGACCCAGAACTTCCAGATCTACATTACATGAGATGTAGAATTATATGATAATAAAAAATTAACTTTTCGGTATTTTTTAAAAAATTGAATTATCGAATTGGTAAAAGTAAACCAGACCGAAAAACAGTTTCTGATTGACTCAAAAATATTCATGGAGCTTAATGAATATATTTTGAGGATTATGAAAGTATTTTTAGGAAGGTTTGAACACAGAAAATAAGAGAAAAATAATGATTTTGGTTTAAATAGTAACCGACTGATCATGAATTTGATAGAGACTTTAAAAATAGCAAAGGGTCTCTAAAAATTACCTAATCGGACCAGTTTTAGTGAACCGCACCAGAACGGACTCCGATTGAGGAAAAATTTTTTATAGAGGCTATATTATATATTTTAATAATTATGAAATTGATTTTAAGTGAGTTTGATTTTTGAAAGTGGGAGAAATAAGTTTTGGATGCATAATGGGCTTAAAGTGAAAATTGGGCTATAAGTGGTTGGACCAAGTCCGGCCCATCAGCCACTATAAATAGCAAAAATATATGAATTTTTCAGAGGCATCCATAGCCATTTCCTCTTCTCCCGTTTTTCTTCTTCTTGGCCAAGTGAAAGATTTTCATTTCACTTAATTTCTTCATTTCTTCTCAAATTTTTTTTTAAAAGTCAAGTCCCCTAAGTACAATCTAGCTTCTCTAGTGGATTATGGCAGCCTCTAATCTTCATTTGAGGTGATTAAAGTGGAAAAAGTTAAGGAAAACTAAAAAGAGAAAGGTTATGGATAGAAATTAAGTTTAGTTAATTGATTTAATTAGTTTTATGGATAGATTTAAGGGTATATTTTATTATTATGAGGTTATATTGAATTAAGGAAGAATGAAATTGAAGGAAAAATGCTCATGAGGAATTTGGCCACTTTTGAAGCTTAATGGAGATGATGGAATTTCTAAGTAATAGACGAGGATCTAAGTAAGGAAAAAATGAATCTAAGGTAAGTGGATATAATATTCCCTAATTTCCATTGATTTGGTTCGAATTGTGGTTATGTTTATTATGCATGTATGAGATTAATGCATGAACAATTGAACTAATTAATATAGAAATGGTTAAAAGGATAAAAAAATAATGTTTGAATAATTTAAACATAGAAGAAAATAAATTCAAATGGATAGCTTACTATGGCCGAATGGTATGCTTAGGGGATTTTCAATTTTTTGTGATTATTATGTTAATTAAGTATGGATTTATGATATTGAGTATGAAAGTGAATGATTTAAGTAGGTAAATTGTTATAAAGATGATTAAAATGGACTATATTGTAATAGGCTGGATGAATATTAAGAATAAATTAGGAAAAATGCCAAATATTGATGAATGGCAAATGTATGTTAATAGTGTTTAACATAAGAAGAATTAAAAGTAATGAAAAGTATGAAAAATGATAGAGTTAAAGAGATAAAGGACTTAGATGAAAGAAATTGAAAGTTTAAAAATGAATTGTAATTTCGCAAAACATAGAGAAAAAATGATAAAATGGTAAATTTTCAAGTATTGAGTTTAGTGAGTAAAAATGACAAAGTTATGAATAAAGGGTAAAAATGGAAATAAATAATGAGCAAACAGTCTGAAATGAACTTTTATGAATTGAAAGGAAAAAAATGTAATTTTGAATGAAAAAGTTAAAATAGGGACCAATTGGTAAGTTTGTAAGCTAATAACTGAATGTGAAGTGAAAAAAAATAAACTAGTGGCAATTCTATAATTAAGGTGTAAAAAAGGGTAACTTTGCAATTAAATGGAAAAACTAAGGACTAAATTGAAAAGTATACTAAAGTAATGGTATTAATTGGTATGGAATTTATATAAATAGTTTTGAACATTAAATTTTATTATGTTTGAAACGAAATTTTTGAATTATGGTGAAATAATTCATGAAAAGAGAGAAAATGGTAAAGTATAATAAGATAACTCCCAAATATGCAAAAGAAATAGAAAAAGAAATTGACTGACTGATGTATTGAAATGAAAAAGTCAAGATATGGAATGAAAATGATGAATTATTGTGGGATAATTCATAAACTGCATAAAAGTAAGTGGAAAAAGTTGAATGGCTAATGTATTAAAAATGTAAAAGCAAGTGAAAGAGTCAAATGTATTAAAATGAAAAGAAAGAACTGAATGAACAGTGCACTGTAATGCAAAAGCAAATGAAAATATCAAAAATATGAAAAGTGATTCTGAAATGAGCAAAGAATGTTGCCCTTAGTAGTGGTTTGACAGTTTAAATATAGTTCAGGATATAATTAGCTAGCCACAGGGACACCCATACTACGGTGCAAGTTATGGTGACTTGCTTTACTATGGTAGGATTGTAATGACCTTCTATAGTTTCTGTCTAATTATCTGCTCGGAGGTGGATTGGTCCTTCGGGATCATCCATTGTTGTACTGTACTATTGTGGCCGTGGGGTCCACGTCCCGTATATCCGATCTGAAGATATCTACCAGGAGTGTACTAGGGCATAATGGTAATAATGACATAAAAGTGCAAAATTTGAAATATGAATGGAAATGAAAGTGAATAAGCACTGATATAAAAGAAAATGAAAAGTTGAGATCAAAATAAAAATTTACTCAAATAATAATTTGAATGGGTAAAAGTGATAAAATAATGAAAATATGTATGAGAACAATAAAATAATGAAAGAAAATCTTAAAAGTAATCCCTTATAGTCTTGGAGGACTAAAATGTAATTTGCCATGAAAATGGTAAAACAAAGATTGATTGATAATTTGTGTGTGAAATAATGGATTTAAAGTGAAAATAAATGAACTGATAGCAAAATTGTAAATACAATGTAAAATGACAGTTTTGAAAACAATTAAAAAATTAGAAAATCTACTTATAATTTTCCATAAAATGGTATATTTGAAATGAAATGATAAGTTACATGTCAAATAAGCAAATTAGTGTGAAGTAAAGATAAGTAATGGCATTAGTGTAAATAAATGATAAAAGAAAGCACCACTGTAATTTAATGAAAATGCAATGACTAAATTATAATTTAGCAAATAGAATGTTAATTGAAAGACGAAATTGTGAATGAAACCTATTATATGGTAAGATAGAGATTAAAGTGTAATTTTTACACTTAAGTGAAAATAGGGACCAAGTCCAAATTATTCATGCCATAACATGTATTAAAAATGAAAGAAAAGAATAATTAAACCTTAAGAGTATACGTGGATGAAATAAGAAGATCCCTTTAAAGATAAGCAATTGTATAAATGCCTAAATGTTTGGGTGAATGAATGTATATTTGAATAATTAAATAACTGTGTATGAATAAAAGAATGAAGATAAATTTCCAAGTGAAAATGAAATGTAAGTAAACACATCTGTAAAAAGTGAAAAGAATTGGAAATAAAATGTAAAATAACTAGAAAATAATATATTAAGAATAAAAATTTGGTAAATTGCATAATGAGCAGTAAATGAAGTGAATAGTTAAGTTCAGTTGTCAACATTAAAGAAATTACTTATAATTAAAAGTTAATGTTGTAAATGAATGAAAGGTAAGCATAAAAATAGCAAGTACACTAAGTGAGATGTTTAAAGGATAAAACTGACAATTGTATCCTATTGAATGATCGAAACAGTTTTCCATGTTGATTGCATGTGTGCATGATTGTATGATGCACATCAAGATGATAAAATGAATAGTTAATGTTAAAGAATGCTCATAGAAGCATGTATGTGTATATTTATATGCGTGTACATGCATGTATGTGCATGTGTGAATGATATTTTTGTGAAAAGTTTGGGATATGTATTCACCATTGGGCATTTTGATGCTCAGTGTGTAGTTGTCGACCACGCACAGGTTATAAAGATAGAAAGATGGTAGCTAATACTTCAATGTTGATCAAGTTCAAAGCGAAGTTCAAGGATGATAATTGGCATGGCATGTATATAAGTGTCTATTGGAGGTATAGCGTATGTATTATACTTGTGTAATATTTTAATCGTAGATATATTTAGCAGCTGGATATGTTATCTGAACCGAATGCATATGTGATTAAAAAAACAAAAATTTTAGCTAACTGTTTACTATAGATATTTTTGTTATCGCCACTCTGTCGTGACATCCGATCACTGTACATTCAGTATAGTGGTATTAGGGTGTTACATGTAGTGAGCCAAAAAGGGATAGAGATAAACTCCAACAAGGTGAAAGCCATCAATGAGATGCTTGTGCAAGAAAAAACTATACACACGAGATGAAATGCATATACATCAAAAATCTATACAAACAAAACATGCATATTTTATTATTACCATTATTTTTGTTATTCTATTAGAAATACACGCATGTGTATGCAACATAGACAAGCACATGTGAAAGAAAGAAAAATCCTCCCAACCTTATTACTCCTACACAAGAGGTTGTGCGGTCTCTTTCCTAGGTGATATTAGCTCACAATTTAATAAGGAACCCAATGAATGCATATGATACACAGTGAAAAATGGATAGCATGACTTCTCTTTATCTAAAGTGCATACAAATGGATTTTTGGTCATTGTGTATTTAAACAATTCAAACAAATTGAGATAAGCCCACTAGGGCATAACAACCTTTGATTAGCACCTACCTCGATTTATTTGAATTCAATCCAATACATAGGGACCAAAATAACAAGCATAGTATTATGGCCCATGATACCTAGGGGAAGTGTCTTTTGTTGCTACATAGGGCATAGATCTTGTCACATAACTTTAGGGCTACCCAAGCATGGTCCTTGCCAATGGGTCTAGCTCATCACAAGCATGATGACCGATCGGGGTCACCATTTGATATACTAAATGGTATAAGGCTTGGGTTGGTGATTATCCCCTAATGCTTCCCCACATTGAGTGAACATAGGGCTGCACTTTGAGAATGCACTGTTGGTCAAATGGGGATGCCTAACTTAATTCTAAAGCTGTAGCATGTTCTAATGTAACCTATTTTTGAAGAATGCTAAAATGATTAATTATAAACACTTATTTATATTAAATTAACCAAGTTACTTTTAGAGTAAAATCGTGTGGTCCCTAGTGGAGTCGCTAGTGTGATGTGTGCCGAACCCTGTAGGCATCTAGTTTGTTCTCAAAAGCCCACTTTTAGGATTTGAGACTGGACATAGGTTCATTTAACTCATGAAGGTTGGTCGCTTTGCAATAGATAAGATTTTATTCTCATATATTGTTAATGATTAACATATGAGGGCAACTGCTGGGCACCATAAGGTAGGTATTACGGAGTCGCCATCCAATCAAATATTGTAAAAGTGAGTTCTAACCTTATGAGGCCAAAATCAGAGACAGTTTGGACCTCACTCCTATTTATAACTTGGTTAGCATTTATATAAAAAAGTATTTGTGATTAATTATTCTAACCTTTCCCCATGCATTTTCAGGGAAAAGAACTAAAAGGCGCATTTCAAACACATTAAAAGCTATAAAGTAACTAAAATAATGTGTAGACATTGTGACCCGAGACAGCTTAGATTAGAGTTACCCGATGATAAAAAATAGTGTATTACTGACAACATGTTCGGATCTCGAAGCTCCGATCGTGGATTTATCTCTTTCTCTAAAATATTTTCATAATTTTCTAAATACTTTCAAACATTTTTGGGTGCTTTAAGAAGGTAGGCAAAAAACTTGTTTCTGGATTGACAGTGGTGACCTACGGCCGTCTATCACCTGAGAGGCGGCTGTTGTGGGTCCTTACCTCTGGAACAGTGTAAATCAGGGGCATTTTGGGAAATCTGAGGTCTAGTGATGAGGGATGATTGTCCCTCACTCACAAATGCCTGTTCCTGGGTCAAAAACTAGATTTTCCCACGTTTTCTTAGAATTTCAAAAAAGGGAAAAGTTTTGATAAAGATCAGCTCCAGATTTTAGGGATTTTATGAAACACCCTAAACCACATCTTTACTATATATAATGCAATCTACGTCATTTTATCCAAATAATCATATAACTAATATACTAATAAGGACTTTCACATCTTTCCTGTACATTTAAATTTGAATAAGCATATTGACTTCATATGCAATCCCAATATCTTAATAATTATACTATATCATCATACTTTAGCCATTTTTTTTCATGTGTATCCTTCAGCATTTCAGCACATTTATATGAAGTATTATAGCTTCTAGATGCATGCATAAACCAGCATTCTCACTATGAGCTTATTACAAACTTCATTTCCATATAACTTACATATACATATATTACAACCCTTATACTTATTAAACATGTAAGGAACTAAACAAGATTTATCAAAAGTTTCCTACATCCACTTCTATAGACTGGTGTTGGCCTGTCCTGATGCAGAAATAGTTCCTATGCAAAAGCCTTGACTACCAAAACCTACACGGATCAAAATAACCCGTGCTAAGCTATACAGCTTAGTGGGGATTCTAAACATGAAAGACAACCACTCACAGTGGTCGTCAAAAAATATAGGATATTCAAAACAATTGAATAATAATAATACTTGCATAACAAGATAACCCTTCATAATTTATTCAGCATACTTGAGTTCATACAATTCAATATGAGATATGTATATAATATAAATAGATACCAATACATGTTTAAGAAACCACTGTTAAACATGATAAATCATATATTAGATGCATAGTTCATACTGTGATTCACTGTGATACATTATTGCTTTACTTTAGCCTGCTTAAGTTCTAAGAGTGGATAACGGGATCGGTGGATACCGAGGGTATCAAAACTATGGATATCCGAAGATATCAAAACTATGGACCCATCAGGGCCAACTGTACGATGGACCGGTCAAAGACCCACACGAGGGCAAGTAACAACCATAATGGCTGTGCAAGATCCAACAGGATCAATTATACTGTGGACCTAAAAAGGTCGACTGTGGCAGCTGCAATATCCCTATAGGCGCCTATCTATCCACAATTGAACTATAACTGCAGGAAAATTCTATTTAATCTTTCCTTCATATATCATACTTGCACTTATAGTGTTCATTTTGAACATGTATAATCATATGATAGCTACATTGTTACTATGACATAACTGCATATGTAAGTTCATTTTATGATACAATTACTTTTTATATACCATTATTAGATATCTCATATTAGCATAATCGTGATATGTTAATCAAGTAATGCATCATACATATTCAATTGCTCATACATTCATATACATAATCATAAATGTACATACCTGTAGATAGATTCGCTTATAGTAGGCTTATTCTTATAAGCATGTTGATCAATGTGCATACATTTATCATTAATCAAATCATGTACTATACAAATATCAACATGTTTCCTATTTCAAGCGTAGGTATACATTCATAGGCAATTTCCAATGTAAGTGATACAAATTTATATACGCACGAGTATATGACTCTCGTATACTTGCATTCTAGGTCTATTTTGTTTAGTCATATGTGCAATACATGGGGGTAGTCTAATATACTGATAAAGGTGAATAAAAAACATAGTTATGGGCCAAAATCATGCTGTCGCACTCGCGGCAAGTGTCGCGCTCGCGACAGTATGCTTGGCCATATGAGTTTTTCACCCTAACCCCAAAATCCTGCAAACTGCTTAATAATGTTATTTTGTACATCGTTTTTGACACACTAAACGGCCTTTTTAGAAAAAGTTGTCTTCTAAAAGGTTGTAGATATACATTTATAGTTTCTATAACATCAAAAATATTTTCAATATCATTTCTAGAACTCGAGATATGTTGAAATTACTAAAGACTGTTCATCATAGTAGGCTACACAGAATTTTCGATTTTCAAGTGAAAATTAGGCAATGTTGTAGGCATTATTTGACTTTGTTTTCTTCATAGAAATTGTAGGTTTTGAAGTCTATTTTAAGTAGGAATTAACCCCTTGTAATTCTGATTAATTTACAATCAATTATGAAGATTTTACCCCAAGCTGTTCAAAATCGGATTCAAAGATGTATCTAATATTCAATCAATGTAGGGATAATTTAAAGGACAAATTAGTACTATTTTTCAACTACACTATTATTCCTATATCTCATATGAAACTATCAAAATTCATATAGCTTTAAATTAAGGTCACGAACTCATTTTTATATCTAAATTACAGTCAATAGTTTAAGCAAATCTTCATGCAATACCTATTGATACAAAGTCTAAATTCATATCTCATTTCCATTGTTTCATCTATCACACATAAACACCTTGTTGATTCAATTAACAATCACTTGCATGCATGGAGAGTACCATCCCATACCTTGGCCGAACCCTTTATCACCCTAGCTTTCAATCCCTTGCAATATCCTTCCCTTTATTCCTTCTACCTTCCTCTTCTCCTTCACAAACATCATTATCATCATCAATTATAATTTCCAGCATTTATCCATCATTTACCTCAACCAAGATGAGAGGAAGAAGAAGAAGAAGAAGATGATGAAATTCAATAGAGACCACTTACCTTAGAGTTATGCACTTAATTGCCTTAATTAACCATCAAGATTTGTCACTTAAATTTCTTGAAGACTCAAAGACTTTGTATGAAAATTGAAAGGAATTGAATCTCTGGTTTTTCCTCTCACCATTGCCGACCACACCACACTCCCTTCTCACTTTTCTCTTTCCATCCACTACATTTCAACTTATATAATAATAAGGCAAATTCCCTAAATGATCCTTTCATTTTATTGCATGATGCCAAGACTTCCCACCAAATCTTGCATGTCACAATTCATTCCCACAAGCTAGTCTATTCATAATTCAACCCCACCAATTAACCTCTTATTTACATTAACCTCTCCACTATTCTTAAATTCTCAATTGACCCCATTAAAATGTCATAATTACCAATTTACCCCAAATCAATATTTATACTCCAATTAAACCCTCAATTCAAATTACATCACACTAATCAATTTATTTTCCATGCCATTAAAATAATAAAAACGTCATTTATCCCTATACAATTTATTTATACGAATTTCTCATTAAATTCTTAATCTTAATCAATTAAAACTCCTCTCAAAACATGAAATTTAATTAGGGTCATGTAAGGGGTCTCACATTTTATCTCTTAATCTAGCGATTTTTGAGTTGTGATTGGATTGAAACTCTCTTTTAGGTATATAAACAAAAATTTAGGGTTTTGAAAAAGGGAGAGGAATCATTATTCTTTGAGAGAAAACCATTAGAGAAGGAAGAAAATCAATTTTCTCTCTCTCTCTAAAAGGTTTATGCCATAGCAATCTTCTTAACACACACACAATACGAATTTCATACTTAGTTTAAAGAATCAAAGAATATGATTCGGAGCAGAGATCTAGACTTCAGAAATCATAGAGTCAGAATATCACCTGAGGTTAATATTGTAGGCTTATTCATATTTTCTCTCAATTTCATGATCATTTGGATGTTGATTTGATTCGTTTTGATTGTTAAAATTGAATAATATGCTTGCCCTGTCAAAGTGGTTTTTAGTTTTTGTAATGTATAATAGAGGTATGATGGACAAAAGGGATTCCTCCATTATTGTTATTAAGCTTTTCTTCTTGGCATATATATATGTGTGTGTGTTATATTTCCTCAATTTTAATGCAACATGATGTATGTTTTAGTATTTTAATGTGTTTTAGCATGATTTAATATTTAGTTATTGCATATCTAGGACTAAGGTATTTATTTGAGCAATTTTCTACATTTTTTTGTTGTTTTGCAAAATTCTGTTTTGCTCCAAAGGTGATGGACGGGGAATAAGGTGTGAGGGATGGTTGTCCCTCATCTGAGGGATGGGACGTCCTTTTGCCTTCCTCTTAGCCATCCCTCGTTCCATAGATGGCCGTCCCTCTCTTCTTTTGGCCTTCCCTGAGGTATTTTTAAGTTATTTTTCATGCATTTTTGGGTTTTCTATGTCCTTTATTTTAATATTTGTTTTATACAATATTTGGTATGCTTTTGTTACTGTTTATATGTCACTATACCTGTAATCAGTCTGTTTGTGTGCTCAAATTATGTAATTATCTTTTTTATCATCAGTGCTAATTAATTTGCCTTTTTTATATTTTTTTCGAACAATTCATATATTTATGGCTATGGAGGATATATAGTATTTGCATGGAAAGTCGTGCTCCTGCTCTGGTCGCCATCTTTATCTAGGTTACTTGAATTTTTTTATTTGATTATTATGTTGTTTGTTATTTATTTATTTTCTTCATTAGTATCTTATTTAATTTTTGATGTATTATTTTTGGGGTTTGTAATAGCTAGTAAAGAAGGGATTTTTTGAGCACGTTAAACTAAAAGGCATTTAAAATATTTTCTAGCAAAAGAATCAGGTTTTTTCCATAAAACATGGACCGATATCCAATTTTCTACCTAATGTTCACATAATGTAATAATTTTTTTTTTTGTAAAACATGCCTAAGGGAACCAATGTTCCCAACACAAATGAATGCCTTGATTTATGTATGCAATTTATTTTCCTTGTTGGACGATTTGCTAATGTAATACTTTTTTTAAGTAGGATTTTATTTTAAGTATTTATTTATTGCTTTCTTTACTTGCTTGGGATGTTTACTTAAATTCTATTGCTTGTATCGTGTGAGAGAGAAGGGTGGATTAATTCTAAAACTCAACTATAAAACAACACCTAATCAAGATGCTAAATAAGAGAAGTGTCCCGAACACCAGTCTCTATTTGGGCATCAAAATAAGGTCGAGATTCAATTTCAAACGTTCTATTGGGCGACGACTTTATGACACCTACCTTTTTGAGCCCACTAGTAGACGCCTTCATGGGTTGGCCGTCAGCAATAATTAGGGTTTAATCCTTCTTATTGCGAAACAACCAGTTTATGATTAAAAGCGAGCCTCCTCCGTTCTCAGCCCTAAAAGAGGGCCTATGAAAATCCACTCGAAAACAATCGGGCTCTGGCGTGCATCACAATGGCGGCTCCGCTAAGGATCAAAGAGACATTGCTCCGAAAAGCATTATGGTTAAGTTATTTATAATTGGGCTTTATTCGTTAATCCTACCTCTTTTCTAAATTGCATTTCTTGCATACATCTTAGAGGCTTAGAATTAAGTTAGGCATCCCTTTTTAGCCCCGATGCTATCTTGAAGCATGTCTTACATTCACTCAATGTAGAGAAGTGCCAAGGAGACCCATCAGCCTAAGTCTAGTACCAAATGGTATATATAAATTGGTTGTTATACTTGTGATGAGCTAGACCCATTGGCAGGGACCATGCTTGGGTAGCACTAAAGTTTCATCGCCCTTGACTAAAGCCCATGTAATGACAATAGCAACTTCTTCGAGGTTGTATAACCATAATAATATTTTGCTTGCTATGTGAACCTTTATGTATTGATTAAATTCAAACAAATTAAGAGGGCACCAGTTAAAAGCTGTCATGCCCCAGCGGGCCTAACTTGATCTGTATGAGTTAGTCAAAATACACAAAGGTCAAAACCCATACACCTACGCTTTTAATTAGAGAGGTTATGTTACTGGTTTTCCATCGTGCATTATGCACATCCATTGGGTACCCTGTTGACCTATAGGCTAAGCCCACCCAGGAAAGAGACTGCACGACCTCCTGTATGGGAGTAATAAGGTTGGAAGGCTTTATATATGCTTGTTTGTATTTGTGATTGACATCTACCGAAACCATGCATTGCATTCATGCATCATGTATATATCCTGTATATACATCATTTATTATATATCACCCCTAACATCTGATTCTTGCAGCCATCATAGACTCATCTAGGTTGTCCAAAGGGTCAGACGGGTGCCTAGTTTGAAGGTCCATATCCAATCTGCTGAGGTTAGATTTCAGGTTTAGATTTGGGTTCAGAGTTCAGTTCTGAGTTAGGTTTCAATTAATTATAGAAAAGTAGTCAGGAAATAAGTTCAGAAATGGCAAACGATGAAATGAATAAAATCGGAAGGGGAAATGAAACTAGGAGAGCTGTCAATGATACCTCAGGAAGGTTTTCATTTTTAAGGGAAAGGGCAAAAGCCACTCCTTCTAAGCCTTTAATAGTGAGGGATAACTTAGACCGGAGGTTAGATAAAGGCCTGCAGGAATTTATGGAGAGAATGTTAGCTATGATTAGTGAAATGGTGGCTTCTATAGCACCTAACGCTAGAGCTTAGCCTACAGCACTAGCTCGTGAGATAGTGGAGCCGACTAATCTCTGGAATGCTGCCACAGTCGATGCTACTATGCTTCGAGAACTACCTAAGGGAGAAAGGAGATATGATCCTGAATATGATTTTGTAGGGGAAGAGGATGGAGATTATATTCCTCCGGTGATGAATATGAGAATAAAAGGTCATAGTGCAGAGGATTCGACTTTTAAAAAGATGGAAGAAAAGATAAAAGCTATGTCTAGGCTGTTGTCTGCTGGCAGGGGGAAAAACCCCTAAGATAGGGATCTAGATGGAGATGAGCCACTGCCCCAAAGATTCAAAATGCCATACCTAACTAGATTTGATGGTACCTCAGACCCTTCATCTCACATTAAGAAATATACGCTGATTATGAAGGGGAATACTTTATCTAAGAAACAGAAGGTAGAATACTTTTGCCTGAGCTTGATTGGGACTATAATAGACTGGTATCAGAATTTGGATAGGTGAACTAAAGAGGATTGGGACCTATTGACAGAGGAATTTCTCAAGCAATACTATTGCAGTATGAGGATGAAAGTCACCTTGAAGGACTTCGAGTTACTCTAATAGAAGCATGATGAGTCTTTTCATGAATATCTCACTAGATGGAGAAACAGGGTGATGGAGATGAAGAGAAAACCTAACACGGTTGATTAGATCAGGTTGTTTATCCAAAATTCGAGTCCATACTTCAAAGATGGTTTGAAAATGAAGGGTTTGAAAGATTGGAAATCCTTAAAGGATATAGCTATAGAAGCTAAAGAGGAGCATTTAGCTAAAAGGGCGAGTAGTGAAAATGCAAGGAGGAATTTTGGTGGTAACAAGGCTATCAGGAATAGTAGTAGATAGAACAGAGCTGGAAAGACTGCAGAGGCATCATCTACGAAAGTTAGCCAATAGAGACGTTATTCTAACTTGGGAAAATCATTGTCTTGGGTGTTAAACAGGCTGGTTAAAGAAGGGAAGCTTCAGCCGCTATCGTTAAGGCCCGCAAAAAGATAAGGGCTCCCCTACCATAGGGAGGATCAGTATTGTGCATACCACCAGCATATGAGACATTTAACTGATTATTGATGTACATTGAGGAACAAGATTCAAGACTTGATAGATAGCAAGTAGATTTTAGACTTTGAAAAGAGGACAAGAAGAAGAAGGGAGGATACAATACCATGCCCTCACCTATGTATATGATTGGGTTTCGCTTGCCTAAATGGTGCGTGATGAAATATCTATACGGGAATGAGTACTTGGCCGTTACTCGCTCTAACCCGAAAGTAATAAAGCCAGTTGAGGTAAATCAACCAGTTTTTATGATTGACTATCGGGATACCTTTACGGAGAGAAAAGATGAGGGGGCTTTGGTGCCTATTGACATCTAGAGCTTAGTCAGTAAGGATGAAAAAGAATCAAAGGAAGAAGAGGGAGTATAGGCAATCACAAGGAGTGGAAGTGTAGCCCAAAAAATCAAGAAACAGTTGATTCCTATTGCAGTGCCGATGGAGAAAGAAGTTGAGGATGATCAGATAATTAAGCAATTGAAGAAGACACAGGCTCAGATATGTATTTAGGATTTGTTGAGGCAATCTCTTCGTATAGATAGAAATTGGTGGAGGCCCTGAGCGAAACTACTATTGCTACTACCATATCGCCCTATAAGTTACTAAATCTAGTTAGGGGACGAACCAGGGAAAATATAGTGTACTCTGATGTTGATTTGCTTACAGACGAAAAAAATTATAATCGTCCCCTTTACATCAAAGCTTAGGTTAATGGGAAGCACACGATTTGTGTGATGATAGATGACGACTCATCCATTAATATTTTTCTATTGGTGGCAATTTTAGCTTTCGGGTTGAATGAGCACATGCTAAGCAAGTCTGATCTAACCATTTCTGCATATGACAACTACAAAAGATAAGCTGTTGGGACCTTTAAAGCTGTAGTGAAGACAAGAGCCATTGAAACTAAGGCTGAGTTGATGGGTTTGCCTATCCCAACAAATTTCTCTGTGCTTCTTGAGAGACCATGGTTTCATAAGCTGGGAGGAGTGCCCTCCACATTGCACCAGATGATTAAGATTCCCTACTATGGTCAAGTAGTTACTATCAAAGTAGTAAAGGAGAACCAGGTGTCTATGCTCAAAATGGCCAAACAACAATTTAGTGGGTTTCATGTGGCAGTCATTAAGGATGGAGAAAATGAAAATGACTTCCCTAATAATCATCAAGTGATCAATATGCTCAAAAGGATGAATTTTCTGCTTGGAGCGGTTTAGGCAAGAATTTTCAAGGACCTCAGACTGCTGTAACTACTAAGAGTCAAAAGGAAAAAAAGGGGTTAGGCTTCATAGGTGCCAGTAAAAAAGGGAAGGAAAAGAAGGCAATGGAAGGAATCCCTCATATTTCTCAAAATTTTGTACCGACATTAGGTTTGTGCCTTTATTGTGGGAAAAATGAACCTCGGATGATAGGTGGTGAGTTAGTACTAGGATTTGAGTTTTTTAATGATGTCTTCGATTAGGAACAAGGAGTCATCAAGCCAGTTAAAGGTTTTTGGGATGAAGAGATTCTATTGCACCATTTAGCTTGGGATAAAGAGGCTCCAGAAGAAGTTATGACAAAGATGCTACTTTCTACTAAACTGAAAGGAAGGAGAAGATGCAGGCCAATGAGCCATTCACTAAACCTGAGACTGAAGAGATGCCTGATGCTAACAAGATTGATGAAGACACCTTCATTGATGTTGTTTATATTCTTGAATTATTTGATGAGAACAATGTTTGCTCTTTTGATTACATTAATGAGATGAACAATTTTGCTTACTTGTGTGATGTTTCTTCTGATTTCAATATGCATGATCATGATCATAAAACATTTATATTTGACATTAATCCAATGAACACATGTTCATTCAATTTTGGAACTCAAGAAAATCCAAAAGAAATTCTACTAGCATTGGATATAACTCTTGAGGAGAGAGAAAATTTTGAGAGTATTGAAAAAATATGAAAAAGTCTTTGCTTGGATCTATGAAGACATGCTAGGGATAGATCGAGAAGTGGCTAAACATGCCATTCCAATATACCCAGTGTACAAACCAGATAAACAAAAGCTTAGAAGACTTAGGCCAGAATAGGCTAAGAAAGTTAAAGAAGAAGTTAGAAAGCAAACAGAGGCTGACCGATGTCTAGCAAGTGTACTAGATCGGCTAGTGATATAAGAAAATTTAGATTAAGACCCCAAATATCGTACCTTAGGAAAACTATGTAAGTATAACTTGTTTCAGATTTTAGAGTGAACATTGTGTGCAAAGAGTAAAAGAAATCCCAAGTTTTGTGATGATGGACATTTAATGAACTAAAAATACTACTTAACAACTAAAGCAACAAAGTCAAAATGATTGAGCAGAGATTTAAATAGAAAATTTAAACAAAGCAAGTAATGTAAATTGGTAAAAATCAATATTAAAGACAACTTCTGCTAAAGGAATATCCACCTTAACTAATATTGCAATGACTTAATTTCAAAAGAACACAAGTGATTATAGAAAAACTTGATAAAGAAAGGTAGATATCTTAGTCAAGAATATCATTCTAAGCATTAAACCTTCTTGTTAGGAATCATTCAATACTTAGCATAAAAATCCAGTTTTATACTCCTAGATATTCATTAAATCCTCTTTCAAGTAAACTTAAATCCAACCTATTCTTAGTTCACCTTTTATAAGTATTAATCCACTTTTATTAATACATAATTATATCTAGAATAGAAAATAATAATGCATCAACACTAATGAACTAATCCAAGAACATGCATATCATAGATCATACTTTAATCAATCATTAACTATTAATCAAATAAATTAACAATCAATCCCAATATAATTAAAGATAAGAAGTTGCTCAAAAACTAAGAAATAATCAAACTTACATCGAATTAAAGCTCAAACTAAGTCATTACAATAAAAGTGTAAGGATTCAAGTGTCCTTTATCAAAAGTTAAGATACTCACACTTCATATTAAAAACCGAACAAAGTAAATAAATATGATACAAACTCATAGAATTAAGAAACTCCCTTGACAATTCTGTAGAATCTTAAGTAAAGCTTCAAAACTCCAAACTTTTATCTCTTTAAAATTTAAACTAAAGCTAATTTAAAACAAAGAATGAAAATTCATAATTAGGAATGGCTCCCTTTAGTCTTAGTGTCTTCAGCCTCCTTTATAGCCTCAAAAAGAAGAATTTTACGTGTCTTGTGACTTCCTAAATTGAGAGAATTTGAGGTTAAATGAAATAGGAAGTCCTTTATCGACCAAACATGACAGACACTCGGGAAAGTGGCCTTGATCACTCGAAAGAGTGCTTAAATGCTCAGGTGAGTGCCTCATTCACTTGGGAGAGTGCATTTTTCCTGGAGAAAATGTAAATTTGCCTTAGGTGAGTGGCTAAAATACTCAGGAGAGTGTCAAGGCACTCGGGAGAGTGATAAAATCACTCAACTGAATGATCCTTTGCTGTTCTTCATGATCTAATTTACCAACTTTTCTAAAATTACATCTTTGACCTTTAACTTCTCATTTCTTCAATTTAACACTTTTTCTTTTCAATTTAGCCTTGAAAAACACCATAACTAACATTTAAACCTAAAATCACACAAATTAACTAATTAAACCTAAAATTAACTAAATTAAAACTAAATTAACTTAATAAAACATATAAACACACTCTAAAAACATAGTATAATTCACACTTATAAAATACCTCACACTTAGTCTTTGCTCGCCCTCGAGCAAATTTGAACAAACCAACTCTTTAAAATTATCAAACTTCAACAAAGAATTATGCAATTCAAAACCAAGCTTAGCAATTAACAAGAGTACTCAACAAAATTCCAACTAGAATAAATTTAAACAAGACAATTTGAGCTAGTTGCCTTGTGTGTGTAAGACCAAAACATTTTAAGCTATTTTTGAAACCAAAACATCAATGTAAATTCATAGTCAAGCTTTAAAATTGATGCACACCTAAGTGCACAAATGGTTTCACACTTAAAACTCTAGAAACATCATAGGCCTCTCCTTTAGCATTGGAACCCAAAGGTCATATCCGCTAAAAAACTAAAAAACAAGACTTAGAATCACTTAGGTCTTTAAAGGTTGTAATGGGATTGAGGTATTGGTTATTAAAAAATGGACAACAGAATAATAAAAAAGAATAGCCACTCTATGCTTAAATAGACCAAGTTTTTAAAATATCTATCTTTTAAGCACAACCCCTTTTTCCATACTTGCTTACTCAATCCCATACATTTTAAGCACTTTCAAAAGGATTGAACAATGAAACTCCTCTCATCTTCACAATTCCTCCCTTTTTAGAAGTCACAACTCTTTTCCCTTGTAAACACCCCACACTTAAGATTTTGCCATATACTGCTAACTTTATTGCAAACTTCATTTCTTTTTCTTTTTTCTTTTTCTTCTATTTTTCTCTTTTTCTTTTTTTTTTCATTGAAATAAGTAATAGAGTACAAGGGTGAATTACAAAGTGGATCAATATTGTAACTTGACTTCTCTTTAATCCTTGCTAAATATCTCAAATTATCTTACTACACCTTTCACATGACCAAATTCCTAATAATCTATCCAAACTTAGAGTGACAGCTCTTAATAGGGGAGGTAACAACTATTTAGGCTATATGGTAATAGTAAAATAGGTGTAACAAGAAAATTTAAATATGGCATGCATTAAGCATGCCTCATTAAGCTCAAAATAGCTAATAAGGGATAAATATATCAAAAGGGTAGGATACAAGCTAAGATATGGCTAAACAAGAAAATATTTCCTAGATCACTTTCTAAGTTGTTTGAGTTGCTTTTATGCTTCGAAGGGTGATGAGAAAGGTTCTAATGTTCTAAAATTGCTCACTTAACTAGATCAATGCATTGGTTTTTTCTTCTAATTAAAAACTCATCTTAAGTACTCATAAAGTGAAAACTCACAAATATAAGTCAAGTTGAATGTTAAACTAGCTAAAATTTTATTAAACAACATGCTTGTCTTAATGCTAAACAAAGAATTTTGACTAATGCACATTCTAAGTTAAAGTTCAACTAGTTCAATTTTTGAGAATAAAATTGGGGCAAACTAAGTTCAATGTAAGTTAAATGACAAATTTGAACTAACTATATTCTTAGCACAACCGACTAATTGAAACTAAACGACTATTATTACTACTAACTAAGTTATAAAGTCTTTACATATACTATTAAAACAAGGAACTTAAACAAAAAAACCAAAACTAAAGTACCAAAACAAAAACAAATTGCAAAAACAACAAAAGAAATTTCATGAATAAAAGAGGCGTGTGAAAATTTTGTCTACTTCCTGAACAAAATTAAACTTGGGAAAGCTCTACCCCCCTTCTTAAAATTTTTCTGTCCTCAGCAAATCACTACGGTGGTGGAAATCTTTGCCAAAAGCTATGGATGAATTGCTCAAAATCCTGCCCCTGCTCATTAATGCTTTCCTACATCGTATCCATTCTACCTGAATTCCATTCATGTGCAAATATTATTCTCTAGTAGTCCAATGGCAACGAGGCTTAAGTGATAAGATCTTCATTCGCTTCAGCATTGAGTAATTTATATACTCGAGATCACCTTTAAGAGGGTGTCTTAAATCGATGTGGTGCACAGTAGTTGCCAAAATAGTAGCTATCCATCCAACAGAAATGTCCTTGACATTGAGAGGTTTCCTTTTAACTCTTTAATCTTTTGAGCCATAGCTACCACACCATTAATGGAGATTTCCTCAACCATGCACCTTAATAGCTTAATTTCTGTTGAATTTACTGCATTGAGACCACCAAGGCAATTGAAGATGTTGATGGAAAGATACCGATAAAGGACATGCAAGGCATGATCTCTCAAAGAGTGACATTTAATCTTACCTCTTTTCCATAGCATTAGATCAATAGGATCTCGAACAATTTCTCAATTTTCCTGTGAGGTAGCATTGTGTAATTCACCAATGGCATTCTCTGAAAAGCCTAAATGTGCTATAAACTAAGGAAAATCCATTGTGTAACCCTTCCTCCCTAACTTGAAATTTACTATACCAAGATCTCCTTCCCCTTTAAAGTAACACTCAAAGGAATAAAGAAAGTCTTTTGAGAGTTAAAGATACACTTTTGGTCTCTTCTCAATGAAATCAGTCCAACCGATGTTGTTGATTAAAGATAAAATTTCATCCTACAGGCTTTCATTAGCTATATCTAAGTAAATGTCACTTAAGTATGTTTGCTTGACATAGATATATGCACTAAAGTGTTCATATAATGAGTGTTTCTCCTTATCCACATACGTTGGGATGTGCAAACTGGAAAAGCTTGAGGCTTCAGCATGTTTAGCTTTCTTAGGAGGCACTAAACAAGATAAAATAGCTTAGATAAGTAATAATCAAAGTTCAAGTTTAGCAAGAATGGCATTTTATCATAATGTAGCATGTGGCAAACATAGAGCTAAAGGTGACTAAGATTGATAGCTCAATACTGCCATTCAAGCACATTAAATCACATTACCATCATAGCCAAAACATACTAGACATTAATGTTAATGAACAAAGAACAAGTGAGAATGAGCTAATGAAACATAAGATTAAATGAACATGGCCAAAGCTAAGAAAATTCAAGCTAAAAATGAAATTCTGGTCATTGAAGCATTTTATCAAACACTTTGTGTGCACATTTTGCCTAAGCTAAAGCAAGACCAATTTGAAATGCAAATTATACCAAAATTGAAAATATGCACTATTAGAATGCACACAATAAGCTCAATAGATGAAGAATGCAATAGCAACACAAATTGAAGCTCAAATGCAAGTGGAAACCAACCCCAAGAAACACAAATCTAGAGCAAAAATAAGCAACCTCACAATGGAAATGTATAATTAAAGAATTAAAGGTCACTTACTTAGGTTGATTTAAACAACAAGGATGTAAAATCTAAGCTTCAAATAATAGCACTCGAGAGAGTGAAATTTTCGTGGTGGGTGAGTGAGAGAATTGTGAAGGAGTGTGTGCAAGTGATCGGTGTCTAGCAAGTGTACTAGATCAGCCAGTAATATAGGAAAATATAGATTAAGACCCCAAATAATTTACCTAAGGGGACATGGATTGTTAGGAATAATATCTATGTATGAATTAAATTAATCTAAGATTGTTTCCCAAGTTTTTGAATTGAAAGCAAGAAATAAACTAAATAGACAACAAGCAAAACAAAAACTAAAATTAGACTAATATAAATTAAACACAAAAAAATAACTGAAACACTTCTGCTATAGGAACTATCCACTTCAACTTCTATTGCAATGACTCAAATCAATAGTAACACAAGTGATTATGGAGAAACTAGATAAAGAAATCTAGATATCTTAGTCAAGAATATCATTCTAAGCATTAAACCTCCTTGTCAGGAATAATTCAATACTTAGCATAAAAATCCAGTTTTATACTCCTAGGTATTCATTAAATCCTCTTTCAAGTAAACTTAAATCTAACCTATTCTTAGTTCAACTTTTCTAAGTATTAATCACTCTTATCAATACATAATTATATCTAAATTAGAAAAAAATCATGCATCAACACTAATGAACTAATCCAAGAACATGCATATCATAGATCATACTTTAATCAATCATTAACTATTAATCAAATAAATTAACAATCAATCTTAATACAACCAGATATAAGAATTTGCACAAGAACTAAGAAATAATCAAACTTGCATTGAATTAAAGCATAACTAAGTCATTGCAATAAAAGAATGAGGGTTAAAGTATCCTTTAGCGAAAGAAAACTAAAACTACTTACCAAACATGATTAAAACGAAAGAAAAATAAATTAAAAGATACAATACTCATGAAGCTTCAAACTTGTTCTTGATGACTTATCCGCACACCATTAGAAAACTTGAGTCTTTACAAGGATTGCAAACTAAGAAAAACACAAAAGCTAAGCTAAACTACTGTACAAAATTAACTAAAGAAAACTAGGTTAAAAACTAAAGAAAAAATCGTAATTGTTCTCTAGGTCTTACTCCCCCAAGTTCTGGTGCTTTGCCTTGCTTTTATAGCTGGATTATGCCTTCAAAAGAAGAAGTTTTGATGTCTTCAAACTTCCTATATGAGAGAGAAATTGATTTTTAATTAAGTAGGAAGTAGACGTGTAATCCAATTCTTTACCGAGCTTCCCACTCTGTAAAGTGAAAATTCACTCCACAGAGTGAGACTTCACTGATTCCTTACTTTTCATGCCTCACTCGATAGAGTGAGAATTCACTCCACTGAGTGGTTGACTTCTGGATTATGTGATGCAATTTTGCTTTATAAAAATCCTTCTATTGTTGAAATTCCTTTTTTTGTCATGAATTTTTCTTATTTCTTCAATTAAGTCCCTAAAACACCAAAAATTACAATTTAATCCATAAAAATGGAATTTTAGACATTAAACATAAAATTAAACAAATTAACAATTTAAACACACTAAAAACACATTAATAATATAGTATAATTCATACTTATCAGCAAGAGTGAATGAAAAAATGAGAGAGTGGGCTTTTAAAGGAGTGGCACTTGGGTGAGTGAAGAATCACTCGGCCGAGTGAGGGGTCACTGTTCAGAAGGGAGGCATGAAGGTAAAAAGAGAACAAACTACAAGAATGGACCAAAGAGGGAGCACTTGGGAGAGTGGCAAATACCACTCGATAGAGTGATGAAAGGCTAGACTAAAAGGCTAGAAAAATACAAGAAACACTCAGGAAAGTGTTAATTCACTCAGGACAGCAACCAAGCACTCGGGGAGAGTGACTAGAGTCACTCAGCTGAGTGTCTCATGGCTGTCCCCCTAAAAAAAAAAATTCTTCTTCGATTACAACCTTAATTCCTCTATTGAATATTTGTTTTACTAATTGCTTCATTCTTCCATCTTAAATTAGCTTTTGAATCTCTAATTCACACCCCTTAAGATAACATTGAACCATGTTTTTACATCCACTCAAGTAAATCATTCCTCAAACAAATTTATGTCTAACTCACATAATAGCACATAACACTCAATATCAATTTTACCTCAAACAATAAATCTACCTTTCTTAAATCTCATTTAAAACCATGCCAAAATCTCATTTAAGCCTTTAATCACATTAAGATCACAAGGAATTCACTCAATAGATAAAGCTCCTTTTTAATTCATGAATAAAAAACTAACTCAAACCAAACTAAAACAGACTAATGCCTAAGTAATAAAAGCACTTCAAAACACAAAGACACAACAAAACAACAAATAAACCAAAAATTTAAAACAAAGAAGATAAAGAGTTAAAGAGAGTAGTTTTGAGTTTAGAAAGTCCTCAGCTAGACTTGTAACCCTTATATCAGTAGCAAAATACCATGGTTGCCTTAACAACCTCCATTTGCCCAACTCGATATGGTTTTAACCTGTGACCATTGACTTTGTATTCATGCCCATCCTTCAGACTCTTGATAGTCACTACTCCAAAGTCATTGCTTGACAACACTTGATATGGCCCAAGCCATTTGGATTTCAGCTTTCTTGGGAATAACCTCAATTGATTGTTATATACCAAAGCCATCATTCTGAGAACAAATTCCTTTGGATTTAGCTTCTTAGCATGCCAATGTTTCAATTTTTCCTTGTAAAGGGCTGCATTGTCATAAAACCACTGTCAAAATTCCTCAAGTTTATTGAGTTGTAACTTTCTCTTGTCTTCTACACATCTCAAATCAAAGTTAAGCAATTTTATAGCCCAATATACCTTATGTTCTAACTCAACCGGCAAATCTAAAAACTAACCTATATGGAGACATGCCTATAGGGGCATTAAATGCAATTCTATAGGCCCAAAGAGCTTCATCTAACTTTGGATACCAATCTTTTCTAGAATTATTTACAGTTTTCTCTAAGATTAATTTTAACTCCCTATTAGACACTTTTACTTTCCTATTTGCTTGAGGATGATATAGGGTAATTATCTTATGCATGATACCAAATTTTTTAAGTAATGTTCTGAATTGATAGTTGTCAAAATGTTTACTCCCATCACTTATAATAGCCCTTAGTATCCCGAACCTGATGAAAATATTCCTCCTAAGGAGTTCAAGCACAACTCGAGCACCATATGTCCTAGTGGCTATTGCTTCTATCAATTTACTTACATAATCTGCAGCAACTAGGATATATTCAAACCCAAATGAGTTTAGAAATTGTCCCATAATGTAACACCCTACTAACATATTAGCTTTTCGTTCATGGTGTATTAATGGTGCAATTTATTATTGCAAAGGGGTATTCGAATTAAAGATTTACGCCTTAAGTTTTGGTGTAACTTGCACCTCGTGTTTGGAATTGTTAGTTAATATTCTATTAGTCAAAATTTTGGCAGCACAATGGCTTAAAAACTTAGCTACCCAAACCTGCGAAATTAAAATGTTACACTCCCAATAATCCATTTTTGCCTTCATAACTTCAATTACATGCATAACGCTTCTATATTTGTCCAACAATCAACCACACAGCAACATTGACACGCACATTCTCAACATACGCACAAATATATATACAATCATTCCAAAATTTCTTTAACATTTGATACATCAAATAGAATACATTATAAGGCCTATTATAAGCTAAAGCAAAATAAACACAAAATCGATCCTAGTTGTTTCGTCGCATGTACATGCCCTCGACTTTGCCTTCCTCCATTTTTTTTATATACCTGTCCCTATGCGCAGTCACAAAACCACGCGCTAAGCAACAATATTGCCTAGTGGTGGATACAACTACACGAAATTTTATTTAATAATATAAATTTTTATTAAATTACTATATTGTCCTTTTTGTTATTTTGTTATTAATTTGATTCCTATTAATGTGATTAATTCGTAAATTAATAACTAAGCCTTATTATATTAAATTTTCTTGTTATTTATCACAATTCTCTTACCTAATTGTAAAATTACGAGTAGGTCCCTAAACTTTTTATTTGCCCAATTTGACTTCGTTTGACTTCCGTTTTAGCTCTTTTGACTTTCCTTTTGCCTTAAATGAAAAATTTTCTTTTTAGTCCTTATGGTGTCCATTAAGTGGATAATTACATTTTAGTCCCTAAAGTTTTCATTAATTATGGTTTTGCTCTTTTTGTTCAAATTGACCTTTTTTCTTCTTTTAACCACCATTTTTATGTCAAATTACCGTTTTACCCTTAATGTATTGTGTAATTACCATTATACCCTTTTTGAAAATATTAATTTCATTTTTCACATTATTTCCTATTTATTTCCATTTATGACTTCTTTTAGGCAAAATTTACCATTTAATCCCTATTTCCTTGTATAATTACCATTTTAATCCTAGTTGTCACTAGTAGAAATCCTCGAACTGAATATACGAGATGAGGACTCTATGACTGTATGAGATTACTGGATAACTGTATGAAGGAGGTGGCTACGAAATCGTAGTCATTCCTCGATAATAATTTACTGGATGATTTTACCGCGGTATATGTGTCCCTATGGCTAGCCATTATATCCTAGGTTCCTGGATCAACCACTGTATACTAAGGGCAACTATATTTTATATTTTATGTTATGTTTTATTGTATTTCTTAAAGTACACCCATTATGTAATGTCTCATACATCATCATTTTATTGTAATAATGCATACCATGCATGAATTCATAATATAAGTGAAGATAACAACTAAACATGATGAAATTATATCCCATTTGGCCTCTTAGAGTCTTCCACCATACCACGTGATTTCTCACTCCATTTCATGCCATCTATGTTTCTAAGGTTAAAATGTACATATATATATATTAGCTAGCATACATTTTACCTTAATAACATTATGTTATCTATATGAATACCATTATGTATACATTACAATTAGCATGTACAAATACCAATTCATGATTAAACCATTCCTAACATGTTTATTTATCATTAAATTAGTTAAATTATGTCTAAAACTTCAATTAGTATCAAATTAATTCATGGTCCTCTTTTAGGTACCATTTGGCCTCTATTGGATCTCCATAAGAATGTTTATTTTCTTGCTAATTTCCTACTTATTCTATATTGTTTCATCATTCTATAAGGTCCTATCAATTTATTTTCCATTAATCCTTAGTTTTTATTAGTTACATAATACAATTTTTGAGAGAAAATTTAAAATTTAATGAAATTAGGTCTAAAATGAGTATCCACTAACCTTTATGTTGTTAGAGGTCACCTAATCTTGCCTCATTTGGTCCTCATCCTCCTTGTTCCTTACTTCCTCTTGTATTCCACCTTTAGGCTGAAATTTAGGTAGAAGAATTCACGAGTTTAAACTTTAATTTACAGAAATCAAATACTACTACATGATCACCCTAGGGATAATCTACAACCTCGTATAAAAATTCCCAATTAAAACCCATTAAAACACCATGAATTACCTACCAAAGCTTTTTTTCTCTCACTTAAATTCTTGATTTTCTAAGCTTTCTTTGATTCAATCAAGCTTCTAAGATGAAGAGGGTCTCTTGTAGTATCTTTAAGTGAAATTAGGGCTTAAGACTTGGTCGGAGGAGAGAGAGAAGAAGAAAAAATGGTGGAGAGGAGAGAAAGAGTGAGGTTCAAATTTTTGAGGGAAGAAAATAGAAGATGCCAGAATTTTGGGGTGAATTTTAGAGGATTCTAGACCCCTCTTATCGGCCTCAAAGTCCACCAAATCTAAGGTCCAAATTCACTCAAACACTATTCCATCTAATGGCTTGTTTTTAAGCCATTTGTCACGATTTCCTTAAGTTTTGCCCTTCTTTTTACCATACTGTGAATGAAGGTGATTAGAACTTCTTTTTTAATGACCTCTATGGCCTTGGATGAGTTTACTGTGACCTTTAAGCCCCATAACTAACTTAATCTCGATTTTTGCCATTTTTTTGAAATTAATGTTCTGCTTGTTAGAATAACATGAAATTTTTCCCTGCATGCACTTACATATGCAGTAGAATGTGGTTAAAATTTCAAGTCATTCTAACATCATTTCAGCATATTTCTAGTTCCAGAGGTAAAATCAGTCAATCCGGAACTTGAAATTCTGAAACCTTTAGAAATTTTTTATTTTTTTTGTTCCAAAGGGTAATTTAGGTCATATCTAACATTTCTATATCTTTAGAAAAATTTTTGGAGGTCTTTAGAATATTTTATGACTCGATCAAACTTTTGGTCAATCGAGTTTATAGTATCGGGTAAAACTTCTCTATCTGATTTAAGAGTCTATTTAAGCTGAATTTCTTCTCAAATTGCACCACCGTACTCCATTTAATACCTATTTTCATATTCCAACATTGGTTCAAGCTGCCTACTAGGTCACCCATCCTCATATTTTCCTGGCTAGAGCACGTTTAACTTTATATACTTTCGATTATTCGCTGTCTTATTCTACACTGATTATACTAAAAACTGTCCTAAGATTACTATTCATATCTTAAAACATGTCATGCATGTCAGATGCGACTTTTGGGGTGTTACACATAAAGTCAATTCCACAAAATGAAAAAATCTCTATTTTTAACACATTATTCATATGCATCTCATCCTTCTTAGATATATTTCCTATACGCTGACAACTATCACATAATTTTATTAAAGATTTAACATCAGAGAAAAGAGAAGGCAAAAAAAAACCTAATTGTAGGATTTTTTTGACTGTACGATTTGCTTTATGGTGACCTCCAACCTCTCCTCCATGATATAGTCTCATTATATCCTCTTGCTCCTCCTTCGGAATACATATTCTAAGAACATGGTCTAGAAAAATCTTGATCAAACAAGGGTCATCCCAGAGATAATGTTTTTCATCCGCTTGCAATTTTTTCTTTTATTGCCAAGTGAAATATTTTGGAAGGCAGCCTCCTACAAGATAATTGGCAATATTAGCATACCAAGGGGTCAAAGTTTCGCATGCATAAATAGCACAAATATGTTCATCAGGAAGTAAATTAGAAATTTCTCCATTTTCAATGTTAGTATGATCCAATCTAGATAGGTGGTCAATTACAAAATTCTTAGCTCCTTTTTTATCTTTAATTTCCACATCAAACTCTTTCAACAGCAAAACCCATCTAATAAGCCTCAGTTTGGAATCTTTCTCAGTAAAAAGGTGCCTTAGAGCCACATGATCCATCCACATTGTGACTTTAGAACCAAGGAAATATGATCTAAATTTCTCAAAAGAAAATACTATCGTTAAAAGTTCCTTCTTCATGGTATTGTAATTCACTTGAGCTCCAATAAGTGTGTGACTCGCATAGTAAATGGTATGAAAAATCTTTTCTTTCCGATGGCCTAAAATCGCTCCTACTACATAGTCACTAGCATCACATATTATCTCAAATGGCAAAGTCTAATTCGGTGATGCTATGATCGGTGCTATGATTAGCTTATGCTTCAATAAGTTAAATACCTACAAACACTTATCATCAAAGTTAAATATAACATTTTTAAGCAATAAATTTGAAAGCGGTTTAGATATTTTAGAAAAATCCTTAATAAACCGATGATAAAAATCGATATGACCAAGGAAACTCCTAGTGCCTTTAACACTCGTAGGTAGAGGTAATTTATCAATCACATCTATTTTTGCTCTATCTACTTCAATTCTTTCCTCGGTGATCTTATGCCCTAACACTATCCATTTTCTCACGATAAAGTGACATTTTTTTTCAATTAAGAACAAGATTAGTTTCTTGACACCTTTCTAAGACCAAAGCAATATTAAATAAATATGACTCAAAATCACGACCATATAGTGTAAAATTATCCATAAAAACCTCCATGAATTTCTCAATAAAATCATAAAAAATAGCTATCATACATCTTTAAAATGTAATAGGGGCATTATAAAGACCAAATGGCAATGTCCTATATGCAAATATACCACAGGGGCATGTGAATATGGTCTTTTCTTGGTTTTCTGAGGCTATAGAAATTTGCATATATCTTGAATATCTATCTAAAAAATAGTAGAACCAATTCCTGCCAATCTCTCTAACATTTGGTCAATAAAAGGTAAAGGAAAGTGATCCTTTCTAGTGGCATTATACAATCTCCTACAGTCTATACACACTCTCCATCCCGTCACTATGCGTGTTAGGATAAGTTCATTATTTTTATTAGTCACAACAGTCATTCCGCCCCTTTTAGGTATACATTGGACTTGACTAACCCAACTACTATTATAAATGGGATAGATAATACCTGCATCGAGTAGTTTAAGTACCTAATTTTTTACCACTTCTTGCATTGTTGGATTTAGTTGCCTTTGGAATTATACCACTGGCTTGAAATCATTCTTTATAGGCATCCGGTGTGTATAATTGGGGCTAATTCCTTTTAGATCGGACATCTCCCAATCGATGGCTCTTTTATGCTTTTTCAATACTTCTATAAGCATTTCCTCCTCTAAACCTATCAAAAGTGAAGAAATGATTACTGATTTTGTATTATTTTCCAAAAATACATATTTTAAATGAGAGAAAAGAGTTTTAAGTTCAGAATCTCCCTTAGGAGGGGGCGGTTCATCCTTTTTTGTTCTTCCTCTTTATGTTCTTTTTTTTTAACTCTTTTGTCAGCTCTTTTTCCTTCTTCTCAACTTCCTCCTTATTACTTGGATGCATTAAACAATCCTTAAGCTTATCATCCAATAAAATTTCTTCTTGCTTTTATTTCACACATTCTTGAATACCATCTATGAAGTAAATGGACTCTTCAAAATCATAGGAAGGGTGCTTCATCACCTTATTCACATTAAAAATCATTTCTTTCTCATTGAACCTTAAAGCAATTATCTGTCCATATACATCTATTAAAGCCTTCATCGTATTAAAAATGGAATTCCCACTATCAATGGTACCTTTCGATCTTCCTCCATGTATGACTACAAAATCAACTAAAAATATAAAAATTTTCACTTTTACCAATAGGTCTTCAATAATAACCTTTGGTCTTTTTACAGATCTATTCACCAATTGTAGTGTCATTTAGATTTCCTTGATATCACCTAAATTTAATTTCCTACAAATTGAATAAGGCATTAAATTAATACTAGCATCCAAATCACATAATGCATGTCCAACAAAATTTTCTCCTAATTTGCATGGTAAAGTGAAACTACCAGGATCCTCTAATTTTTCAGAAATTTTGTTCATTAAATTTGCACTACAATTTTTGGATAATTGAACCTTTCCTACACCTTCTAACTTTTTCTTGTTAGAACATAACTCTTTTATAAACTTAGCATATTTAGGCATATGCAATAAAATTTCAGTAAATGGTAAATTTACATGCAACTTTTTAAATATGTCTAAAAATCTAGTTACCTGTTCGTTGTGTTTTTCCTTTCTAGCTAGAGATGGATAAGGTAATTTAGACTTATCAAGCACAGTAAAAACAAATTTTTTCTTACCATTACTTTTCTCAACAACAGGAGATATCTCATTATTAATTTTAGGTTTAGAAATACTTACCTCCAGTGTTGATTCCACCAAATCTGAAGACTTCTTACCATTTTTAGCTTCTTTCACCTCCTTTCCACTTCTCAAGGTAATTATCTTGGCTTCTTTCTTTGGGTTCCTATCCATGTTAGATGGAAAAGTTCCATGTGTCCTATTTGAGATAGAGTTAGCAAGTTGCCTTACTTGATTTTCTAAATTTTTAATTGAAGCATCTTGATTTCTTATCCAAATATCTTGTGATTTCCACCTAGCATTTTGATTAGCTATAAATGTGGTCTAGGTGGTTATAAAGTTAGCAAACATTTCCTCTAAATTGGATTTTCTATCCTGTGTGGGTTGAGGTCTAGCTTGAAAACTTGGGGGTTAATATGTGGATGGGTAATGTGGTTGGGCTTGAGCTTGGTTGGGCACGTGGTTGTTGCTATAGGAAACTATATTATGATTGAAGGGAGCCCTAGGTTGATTACTAGTTATAGATGTATGGTTCCCCTCTCTTCATAGAAAATGAGGGTGATTTCTCCTCCCAAGATTATAGGTATTTCTATAAGAGTTCAATGCATTTACTTCTTCCACTAATGTGCCTAAGCTCTCCTCAGTTTTAAGTTCAGGTGCTATATGTGTCCTAGGATAATTGTTACATGTTTGAGATAAAGATGACACATTTTTAACTTATAAACCATTTACCTATTTTGTTAATGCATCTATTTGCATCCTTAGCGTCGCTACCTCATCCACACTATGTACAACTTGCTTTTTCTGTGTGGTCCTTATACTTACCTATTGAGCATCATTGGTGGCCATCTCATCTAGGAGTAGGAAAGCTTCTTCAGGGATCTTGTTCATGAAACTTCCATTTGAAGTTGCATCTAAGAGAGATCTTGTAGATTGATTCACACCTACATAGAAAATAGACATTAGTTGATGCACAACAATTTCATGGTGTGGACAACTCTTTAAGAGTCTCCTAAATCTTTTCTAAACCTCATGGAATGGTTCCTTACATAATTGATGGAAATTGTGGATGTTGTTCCTAATACTAGTTGTTTTGGTAGGAGGGAGGAAGCGATATAAGAATTTTTCCTACATTTGTTGCCATGACTGAATTGATTGACTTTGTGGCATTTGCAACCAATCTCTTGGCTTACCAATGAGCGTAAAAGGGAATAACTTAAGCTTAATGGCATCCATAGACACATTGGGTATTTGAAGCGTATCACTAATTTCTAAAAAGATATCTAAATGTTGAGCTTGGGCCTCTATCTCTGATTTGAAAAATTGATTCTTTTGAACCGTGGTGATAGTAGTAGGTTTTATCTCAAAATGTTCATTATGAGGTATCCTAATAGTTTTATAATCCTCATTCCACCTAAGGATAGCATAATCTCTAATAGTTCTAAGCCTAAACCCATCCTCTTGAGCTTGGTCATGGTTAACTTACCCTTCTATCCTAAGGTGTGGATCATTTATTGGTGGGTTATGGAGAGGGTGGTTATTAAGGTTGTTACGTTCCTGCTCTTCCAAATTCATATCTATTTGCCTTAATCTCCTAATCCTGTGGAATGTCCTATTAATTTTAGGGCTAATAGGCAAAATTGGATTAACTCTTACCATAAACTATTGACACCTGTAAAGAATAAAAGAATAGATTAAATAAATGAATAGAGAAAAAAGAAGAAAGACGCACAAAATTTACTTTTAAATCTAAAAACAAACGCCAATGTCTCCCCGACAACGGTGCCAAAAACTTGACCGGTGTCTAGCAAGTGTACTAGATCAGCTAGTAATATAGAAAAATATAGATTAAGACCCCAAATATCATACCTTAGAAAAACTGTGTAAGTGTAACTTGTTTTAGATTTTAGAGTGAATACTATGTGCAAAGAGTAAAAGAAATCCCAAGTTTTGTGATGATGGATGTTTAATGAACTAAAAACAGTACTTAACAACTAAAGCAATAAAGTCAAAATGATTAAGTAGAGATTTAAATAGAGAATTTAAACAAAGCAAGTAATGTAAATTGGTAAAATTCAATATTAAAGACAACTTCTGCTAAAGGACCATCCACCTTAATTAATATTGCAATAACTTAATTTCAAAAGAACACAAGTGATTATGGGAAAATTAGATAAAGAAAGCCAAATATCTTAGTCAAGAATATCATTCTAAGCATTAAACCTTCTTGTTAGGAATAATTCAATACTTAGCATAAAAATCCAGTTTTATACTCCTAGGTATTCATTAAATCCTCTTTCAAGTAAAGTTAAATCCAACCTATTCTTAGTTCACCTTTTCTAAGTATTAATCCACTCTTATTAATACATAATTGTATCCAAATTAGAAAATAATCATGCATCAAAACTAATGAACTAATCCATGACCATGCATATCATATATCATACTTTAATCAATCATTAACTATTAATCAAATAAATTAACAATTAATCTCAATACAATCAAAGATGAAAAAGTTGCTCAAGAACTAAGAAATAATCAAACTTGCATTGAATTAAAGCTCAAACTAAGTTGTTATAATAAAAGTGTAAGGATTCAAGTGTCCTTTAGTAAAAGTTAAGAAAACTACTCACACTTTATATTAAAAACCAAACAAAGTAAATAAAGATGATACAAACTCATGGAATTAAGAATCTCATTTGACAATTCTGTAGAATCTCAAGCAAAGCTTCAAAATTCCAAGCTTTTGTCTCTTCAAAATTTAAACTAAAGCTACTGTAAAACTAAGAATAGAAATTCATAACTAGGAATGGCTCCCTTTAGTCTTGGTGTCTTTAGCCTCCTTTATAACCTCCAAAAGAAGAATTTTACGTGCTTTGTGGCTTCCTAAACTGAGAGAATTTGAGTTCAAATGAAATAAAAAAGTTTTTTATTGACTAAACACGACACACACTCAGAAGAGTGGCCTTGGTCACTCAGGAGAGTGCTTAAATGCTTAGGTGAGTGCCTCCTTCACTTGGGAGAGTGCTTCTTTCCTAGAGAAAACATAAATTTTCCTTAGTGAGTGGCTAAAACACTTAGGAAAGTGTCAAGGCACTTGGAAGAGTGCTAAAATCACTCAGTCGAGTGATCCTTTGCTGTTCTTGATGATCTAATTTACCAACTTTCCCAAAATTATAACTTTACCCCTTAACTTCTCCTTTCTTTAATTTAACCCTTTTTCTCTTCAATTTAGCCTTAAAAAAATACCAAAATTAACATTTAAAACTAAAAACACATAAATTAACTGATTAAACCTAAAATTAACTAAATTAAAACTATATTAAACATATAAACACACAATAAAAATATAGTATAATCCACACTTATCAGAGGCTAAGTTCTTAATGGTTGTTTAATACCCCACATGGCTAGTGAATGTAGTTTCTATAGCAAAGAAAGATGGAAAGGTAAGAGTCTATGTGGATTATAGAGACCTAAATAAAGCCTATCCCAAGGATGACTTTCCTTTACCTCACATAGATATTCTGGTTGATAGTACTACTGCTTGTTCCATGTATAGTTTCATGGATGGATATGCAGGGTACAATTAGATTCTAAACAAAATAGTGGATAGGATCAAAATGGCTTTCATAACCGAATGGGGGATATATGCCTATCGAGTCATGCCTTTTGGACTTAAAAATATGGGATTTACTTATTAAAGAATGGCCACTAAGATCATAGATGATTTGATTCATAAGTAAGTAGAGGTGTATATGGATGACATGATGATCAAATCAGTAGCTAGAGAAGGTCACTTTGAAGCATTAGAGAAGTTCTTTTAAAAGATTAGTAAGTACAGTCTCCTATTTGATATAAAAAAGTGCATATTTGGGATTACTTCAGGTAAGCTTTTAGATCATATCGTGATCCAAAGAGGTATAGAGGTAGATCTTAAAAAGGTAAAGGCTATTAGAGAAATGCCAATGCCCCAGAAGAAAAAAAAGACAGGGGATTCTTGGAGAAAATTCAGTACATTAACAGATTCATTGCCAAGTTAACATCGATTTGTGAACCGATCTTTAAGCTACTCAGGAAAGATTAGCCCATGGTTTGGAATGAGGATTGTCATAAAGCATTTGGGACCATCAGGGATTACTTGTTACATCCGCCAGTGTTAAGACCACATTAAGCGGGGAAACCCTTGATTTTGTACCTGGCAATAGAAGATAGCTCAGTGGGGGCTATGATGGCATAAGAGGATGATTTTGGGATTGACTACGCAGTATACTATCTCAGCAAGAAATTCCTTCCTTATGAGGCAAAATACGTGAAAGTCGAAAAGATTTATTTGGCAGTTATATGAGCATCTCAGAAGTTGAGACACTACTTCCATTCTTATAGGATACAAGCTGTGGCTAAATAGAACCCCCTTAGATACCTATAAAAAGCTCATTCTCTATTAGAAAAGATGGGGAAAAGGTTGATCTTCTTACAAGAATTTGACATATAATACATCATTAGAAAAGACCATTAAGGGAGGAGCAGTTGTAGAGTTTCTAGCTGATCAACCTTTAGAAGGTAAGGAGACAACCTATGAATTCCTCGATGGAATCATAATGGCTATGATAGTGTAGGGGTGGCAGATGTATTTTAATGGAGCCGTTAATAATAAAGGCAGGAGCAGGAGTCGTCTTGGTTATCCCGAAAGGAGAAAGGATGCCATTGGCTAGAAAGTTGAGATATAAGGTCACAAACAATGAAACGGAGTATGAAGTTTGCATTTTTAGGTTAGACGCTGTACTGGCTATAGGGGGAAAGTTGATAGAAGTGTTTGGGGATTCATCTCTTATGGTTTACCAAGTAAGGGGTAAATGGTCAATGAAAGAAAAATGCTTACTACTTTATCTTAGATACTTGAAGGTTTTGAGTAGTCAGTTTGAGGTTTGCACTTTCAAATACGTGCCTAGGGAGGAAAATTAATTCGTAGATGCCTTAGCTACCCTCGTGTCTCTATGGAACAATCCGAAAGGAGTGATTATGAAACCTATGTTAACTTTGAGCTTTGATAGGCCATGCTTTGAAAAAGAACAAGTCATGGATATTAAGGTAGACGACAAAAAGCTTTAGTACTACGATATTTAGAATTACCTAGAAAAGTCAGTGTTCCCTCATGAAGCAACTAAAAAGGACCAAAGAATGATTCGTAAACTGTCAACTTCGTTTATCAATATAGAAGGAGTGCTTTATAAAAGACAGCTCGGTGGAATTCAATTGAGATGTCTGGATGAAAAGCAAGCAAAAATGGTAATGAAAGAAGTACATACGGGAGTATGTGGAGCTTATATGAATGGGTTAGCCTTGGTGAAGAAGATTATGAGGTAGGGCTTATTTTGGCTCATAACGGATACTGATTGCTTTAAGTATGTCAGGGAGTGTCAACTATGCCAACAATATACGGATCTGAGACATTTTCCCATTTCTAAACTGTGCAACCTCACATTGCCATAGCCGTTTGCTATATGGGAAATAGACATCATGGGAATGATTCATCCACCTGCCTCAAATGGACATAGATTCATTGTAGTAGCAATCAATTACTTCACCAAGTGGGTAGAAGAGGAATCCTTTAAAAAGGTAGATGTATGGGACATGGCCAAGTTCATCAAGAAAAACTTGATATACAGATATGGCTTACCTCACACGTGGTCTCAGACAATGGGCTACAATTCTTGAGTGAAACTATACAGATGCTTATTAGATATGGGTTTCAACATCATAAGTCTTCTCCTTACAAACCTTAAGCAAATAGGGTAGTCGAAGTAGCTAATAAGAATGTGAAGAGGATTCTGGCCAAAATGGTGCAAACTTACAAAGACTGGGCTGATAAGCTACCTTTTACACTATAAGGTTACAGGACCACAGCTAGAACTTCAACAGGAGTGACTCTATTTTCCCTAGTTTATGGAACAAAAGTAGTACTTTCGGTAGAAATAGAACATCGGTCCTTAAGAGAAGTTTTGGAGGCCGAGGTACCAGAAACAAAATGGGCTAGGCAGAGACTATAATAGCTTAACTTACTTAATGGGGAAAAGAATGAGGGCATATTATCATAATTAAGTTTATCAAAAGAGGTTAGCCCGTTCATTTAGGAAGAAAGTCAGGAAACACCTTCTAAAGGAAGGAGTCTTAGTGTTCAAATAGATGAGGCCTGGAATTCCAGACATTCGAGGCAAATTCAGGCCCATATGAAAATGACCTTTCGTGCTTAAGAAGTTATTATCCAAGGGTACTGCCATTTTGTCGGATAGTGATGGCAATGAATTTTGAGAACTTGTGAATGTTGAAAGACTAAAAAGGTTCCATGGGTAAAGACTAAAAATGAAAAAGAAAAGAATAAATGCCCAGCAGGTCAAAAACCAAAAAATGGTGTCCTTGCTAAAATTAGGCTACTCACCAGGGTGAAAACTAAAAAAAGGCATCATGGGCAATAATTAAAGATTGGTGGTAAGAGTTATGATGCTTGTAAAGTTTCATTTTGAGATTGAATAATATATGTCATTGAGATAAAGTCAAATACTAATCATGTGTACCAAAATTAGAAATGAAATGTCATGTATGTATTTATAAATGTCATCTAAGTATATGAAATTAACATTTTCTATCATATGTTCAATAAAAACAAAAACATCATCTATGAAAGTGTGTAATCTAATCTATCAATATCATGTCTCTCTCTCTATCTAGGTAAATCAGGTGAGAAAGCCTATTGTCAGCAGCTGGACTAATGACCCACCACTTATATGAGTTGGAGGTAGTGAAGTCACAGGTATCCATATTAGAAATAGTGGTCTTTATTTGAAGCTGAGTACAAATCCTCTGATAATATTCAGTCACAAAGTAAGCAGTAAGGATGCCTCCACGAAAACCCAAGGGACGCCAAGCATGAATATTAAGAATTTGTATTGCTTGACAGCCTTAATGGTTTATGGCTTGTTGTGTGCTTTTAAATATGATATTTGTACAGGAAGGTAGTGTCATTCCTAGCCGCAATGCTACTAGATTTTTTCCGTACCTTTATTATTCTTGTTAAGCATAAAATGTTAATATCTGTGTTATTTGACTGTCTAGATGGCTTGTGTTGTGTTACCATTGCTTTAAATGTATTTTTGGTATAGAGGGCAGTCATATTCCTAGTTGGAATGCTGCCAAAATTTGTCAAAATCTCTCGAATAATGTGAAATATGTTGTTAGTAGCCATGATGGCCTGTATGTTGTTTAAATGTGTTTTTTTATGTAGGAGGCAGTCATATTCCTAGTCGAAATGTTGCCAAATTTTATTTTTAAAAAAGCATGCAACCAATGTATTTTGCCTTATTTTTCATGCATGTGTACTAAACTCTACTTGTGCAAGATAATCAAATGCTTATTTTGCTTGTGGAATGAGTCAAACACGAACTAACACATCATATTTTGTAGGATGCCTCGCAAGACAGTGCGTCTGCAGCCTTTATAGCTGACGCCGGCACATATGACAGATAAACAGGTTCCCATGTACAAAGCCCTGGGTCAAGTTCAGTTTAGAGCTAGGTTATACATGTCTAGGCAGTTCCTAGAGGATTTTGGTCCACCACACGAGGCTGACAGGCTATTAGCCAATATTGGTTGGACTAACTTCTTCGCTCTAGCTTTCAGGACATATGCAAACGTGACCCATGAGGTATTAGCTACCTTATGGTATGGGGGATACAAGTAGTCCGATATTCGAGAGGGAGCAGTCTAATTTAGAGCTTTGGGGAGGCCATTCAACATTACCAGATGTAGATTCACAGAGGCCATGGGGCTTCCTACTGGACCAAGCATAGTCACACCTCCTAGACTGATGGATAGAGACAGGTAGAGGGCCGTCATATTGCCCGAAGTAGTATATGATTCAGACAAGGTGAAGAGTACGATGTTAGCTCTTCAAATTTATAGGTACATGCAGAAGGTTTTGTCTACTTCTTACTTTGGATGTACTAGGAGTTTAGGTAATATCAACTCGACAGACATTACTAGTCTAAGGGGGATGTAAGAGGGGCAGTGTATAAACATTTCTCACGAGATAATCTCGACCCTGACCAGAGTTAGCACTATGCTAGGGACACATATATGTGTAGGCAGAGTTATTACAAGGCTACTGATATCGCTTGGATTGGAGAAGGGCTACTTTGGGGAGCCTATCCAGGAAAGTATGTACATTAAATTACAAGTGGCCATCACTATGAGCATAGTAGAGCCCATAGAGGGGAAGGAGGGCCAGTACAGGTTGCTCACAGTGCCTGAGACCTAAGATAGATACGATTTTGATCCCATTATACTAGATTAGGCAGCAAAGCAGGATGCTCAGGGTTAGGCAACTGAGGGGGTTCCAGCGGAGCATCAAGAGTAGCCACCTCAGTAGGATGCACGAGTAGATTAGCCTCATAAGGCAGAGGGTCCTCAAGGGGTAGAGTCGGATTTTGATTATGCTTTTGATATGCAGATCGACCTACATGATCTCTTAGGAGGCTCACCTTAGACACCAGCTTACCTTACATCTCCATTTAGACACCAGAGATCCCTAGCTATGAGGTTTACTCTATATAGATGCCCTAGAGCTTCATCTTCTACCACCCCTTCATCTTGTAGACATTCGGGGGCATCTACATTAACAACACCTCCACCACAGGCTCTATCATTCCCTGTATAAGTACCTCTGGCTCCTATTTCAGACAATGTATTTAAGCAGCTAGTTGCGATAGAGAAGACATAGAGGACTATACTTATAATGATGTAGCTTTTGCAGGCATTACCAGCAGCTATACAGATATTACAGATAGAGGTGAAGGGCCTCAGGATAAATATGTAGGCTGCAGGGTGTGGGTTTGATGAGTCTGACCGGATCTAGCAAGTGTATTAGATCGGCTAGTAATATAGGAAAATAAGATTATGACCCAAAATATTGAACCCAAGGGAAACTTGTGCTTGTATGTGCTATTTCAATTTCAAAACTAATTTTGTGTGCAAAAGAAAGAAAAGAAATCCCAAATTTATGATGATTGAAGAATTAAAACTAAAAACAATAATTTAAAACCAAAATAAAACAATTGAAAGAACTAAAGTAAAGAAGAGATATATTGAAAGCAAGTAAATTGAATGAGGTAAAAATCAATATTAAAGACAACTTTTACTAAAGGACCATCCACCTTAACAAGTATTGCTATGACTTAAATAAAAGAAGCATACAAGTGATTATGGAGAATTCAGTTTAATAAAACCAGATAACTTTATTCAAGATTATCATTCCAAGCATCAAATTTTCTTATTCAGATAAACTTAACACTTAGCATAAAGAACTGAATTAAGTCCCCTAGATGTCTATTAAAGCCTTTCTCAAGAGATATAGCTTTCACCTATTCTTGGTTACCCTTTTCTTAATCTTAACTTACTCAAATCAACACACAATTATAGCTTATTCAGATTATAATCATGCATTAATCCAACTAAATTAACCTAAGAGTATGCAAGTCATTATTCAACTTAAATCAATTAATTAACCAATACTTAATCAAGTTAATAATTAACTTAAAATTGAGAAGAGACAAGACTATGTTTAAGAACCAAGAAATAACCAACTTGCATTGAATTGAAGAACAAACTCAAGTCATAACAATACAAGTTTAAGGATTCAAGTATCCTTTAGCAAAAGTCAAAGAAAACTACTCACAACCATTCTTAAAATTAAAACAATGTTTTGAAGAAAACAGTAAACAAACAAAGAACGTAAAAACAACTAAGAAAATAAAGCTTAATTCTAATGATTGATGATAAGGATTGATGATCATTCTTTTGTGTTTTGGACTGCTATTTATAGGTAGGAATTGTAGTAGACTCCTTGTTAAACTCCAGTCATAAAATAGGAATCAAATTCTACTAAACAGGAAGCTCGAAAATCCTTCGCGATATGGGAAAGTTAGATCACGTGGCCACGCCTTCAACATGCTTTCAATACACGTGGGCACGGGTACTTTGGTTCTTCCTCCACACGTGGCCATGTGTGGTCCTTCACTGGGAATCCACGTGGTCTTCAAAAATTCCTTCAATTGCTTTCACATGGCCATGGTTCCTTCTTGCTTATTTCTTCTCTTCTCTTCACATGGCCACGGATTCTCCTGTTTTCTTCTTCACGTGGCCACGTTTGGATTTCTTCAATACTTTCACGTGGTCACGTGTCAAGGCTCTGGACTGCACGCTCGTTTTCTTGCCTAACTTTCTCATATTTGCACTTCTAGCCCTAAACTTTGTCCTTTTTGCACTTTAAGCCCTTTTATATCAATTTAAACCTGAAAATCAAACAAAACATAGAATTAACCTCAAAAACATAAATATTACCAAATTAACTCTAATTTAACCTAAATAAAACCAAAACAACTAAATAACACAACTAAAAACATATCAAAAACTATATATATTTCACACTTATCAGAGTCCTTGTAGGTGGTAGATAACTCCTTCACCCAGCTTAGAGATTTGGGCACTCATATTGAGGCAGAGGATCCTAGGGCCGGATAAACGGTGATTGAGACTAATGAGCAGTTGAAGAAGTACATTGAGTACCTCAAAGGGGACTTAATGAGATATTTAAAAAGTCATTCCTGGGCAGTCCTTCAGGTGGGGCAAGGATCAGAGAGGCTGGTAGATGTGATATCTTAGATACTGCAGCCATTGACTTCAATGCTACTAGGTTTTAGGTTTGTGTCTAAGCAGGCAGGCGAGTAGCCACCTCCAGTGCCTCAGGCCATAGCTCTAGCCTAACCTCTTAGGCCGCGAGCATTTAGACTGCTATTAGGACCAGTATACCGCCGAGCATCAAGGCTTGGGGCTTTACAGTGATCGATTGTTTTATTGTATTTAGGGAGTTTTACTCTATCAAAATTTTTGATGTATATAAAACAAAATTGTATATAACTTATTTTGTCTTTGATTGTTTTATATTGTTTATATGTCTTGTCTTATTTATGATTTCCTTTGCTTAGAAGATAATGAGTGTGAATATCATGTAATTAATGATAGCTTGTAAATAACCATGTCATAATAAAATAAAGGTAATAAACAATAATGATAACAATGACAACAATAATGATAACAACAATAATAAAAAGAGGTCAAATTCAATAAACAATATATTAACATCCAATGTCTTTTACATCAAGTACTCAAAACCCCACCAAAGGATTAAATATTTACTTCATAAAAAATAATCTCTTAGAGTGAGTGAAACTTCAATATGGAAATGAGGTTGATATTAAGAGCAAAGAATTGCTAAGCAAGGGACAAACACAATGGATTTTAGCACCCCAGTGACACCTCACAAAAGCATATTTGTTAAGGATAACTTTGGACATTCTAATTGATTCCCCAGTGGACGAAGACATCCCCGGCGAAGCATTAACTCAAATAGAACAACCAAATCTCTTAGAAAGAGCAACCAACAGGACAACTCTAATATTCACGTATGATGTATCATCTTGACTTTGCATGCCGACAAATTGGCACTAGTCACGACATGTTTTCAGCAATTTGATTCTACATAGTCCAGGTGCTAATCAAATGTAACCAAGTCAAACTAATTCTGCATGCCCCAAGTGCTAATCAAGGAAGACCTTTATTCTTATCGTAATTCTGCATGCCTTAAGCACTAGTTGGACAAGTGGAGACTCGCTGCCTTCAATGGAATTAGTTTCAAGCAATCTTGATTTTTCATGCCCCAGGTGCTAATTAGACGCATTCAAATAACCTAATTCTGTATGCCCCAGGTGCTAATCAGAGTTAATTAATTTGTCTCGATTCTATATGCCCCAGGCGCTAATCGAACAATCAACACAGGATTAACACATCGATAAGCTGATGTTAAATATCCAAATTCAGGGTTAACATGTTGACAAAAGAATGATAACCACCCGATCAAGAGACTCACTACCTCAAAAGGTACATATTGTAATCAAACAAGAGATTCACTGCCTCAGGTATGCGTCTTTTTCCTTTCACTATGAATATTGGCTCACTTTGGAATTAGTGCACTAGTTTCCTAAAATTGGGGATAGCTGCAGACACTGTGACCCGAGTCAGCCTAGATCAGGGTTACTTGATGATGAGAAAATAGTATATTACTGACAATAGGTTTGGATCTCGAAGCTCCGATAGTGGATTTGTCACTTTCTCTTAAAGATTTTCATGATTCTGTAAATACTTTCAAACATTTTTTAGTGTTTTGACAAGGTAGGAAAAAAATCCTATTTTTGGATTGACAGTGGTGATAGACAGTCATCTGTCACCTGAGGGGTAGTTGTCTGAGGGTCTTTACCTCCAAAACAGTGTAAATCAGGGGCATTTTAGAAATTTTGAGGTCTAGTGATGAGGGACTGTCGTCCCTCACTCACAGATGCCCGTCCCTCAATTAAAATCTAGATTTTTCATGTTTTCCTAGAATTTTAAAAAAGGGGAAAGTTTTGATAAAGATCAAGTCTGAATTTTGGGGATTTTATCTCCAAATCTAGCAATTTTTAAGTTGTAATTGGAATGAAACTCTCTTTTAGGTATATAAACAAAAAATTAGGTTTTTGAAAAAGGGAGAGAAATCATTATTCTTTGAGAGAAAACCATTAGAGAAGAAAGAAAATCAATTTCTCTCTTTCTTTCTCTCTCTAAAAGGTTTATGCCTTAGCAATCTTCTTAACACACACAAAATAAAAATTTCATACTTCATTTAAAGAATAAAAGAACATGATTCGGAGCAAAGATTTGGACTTCAAAAATCACAAAGTCAGAATATCTCTTGAGGATAATATTCTAGGCTCATTCATATTTTCTCTCCTTATAATTCATCACTTACTTTCATGATCATTTGGACATTGATTTGATTTGTTTTGACTAGTAAAACTGAATAATATGCTTTCCCTGTCAAAGTATAATTTGTTTTTGGTTTGTGTAATATATTAGAGGCATAATGGACAAAAAGGATTCCTCCATTATTGTAATGAAGCTTTTCTTCTTGGCATACATATATATATGTGTGTGTGTGTGTGTGTATTATATTTCCTCAATTTTAATGCAGCATGATGTATGTTTTAGTGTTTTAACCTGTTTTAGCATGATTTAATGTTTAGTTATTGTATATCTAGGACTAAGGTATTTATTTGAGCAATTTCCTACATTTTTTTTTGTTTTTCTACAAAATTTTGTTTTACTTCAGAGGTGATGGATGGAAAGAAGGTGTGAGGGACGAGACATCCTCTTACCTTCCTTCTGGTCGTCCCTCGCTTTTTTTTGGGCATCTCTAGGGTGTTTTTAAGGTAGTTTTCATGCATTTTAGGGTTTTTTGTGTCCTTTATTTTAATATTTATTTTATGCAATATTTATGAAATATTTAGTATGCTTTTGTTATTGTTTATTTGTCGTTGTACCTGTAATCAGTCTGTTTGTGTGTTCAAATTATGTAATTATTTTTTTTTATCATCAATGCTAATTAATTTGCTTGTTTTATATTTTTTTGAGCAATTCATATATATGAACATACTCTTATATGTTTTCTTTTTCACATCTAAGTCATCATCATAAGCACATCAAACATAAATATACGATTAATCTTGGATAACAAGCTGGTTGGTAGCAACTATTCTGACTGGATCAGGCAAGTGAGAATTATTCTCAGAATTGAAAAGATCCATTATGTCTTGGATAAAGATCCACCACCACTTTCATCAAATGATGCCATTGATGAGATCAAGGGCACTTATCGAAAATACATGGAGTATAGTGAAGCAGCAGTATGTCTGATACTGGGTGCTATATCCTCAGAGCTTCAGAAGCAACATGAGATGATGGATGCTAGAACCATCATTTTTCATCTAGAGGAGCTTTATTCTTCTCAGGCTAAAACTGAGCAATATGAGATTGCTCGAGCTTTATTTAGCTGCAAAATGGTGGAAGGCACTTCGACTGCTACTCACGTATTGAAGATGTATGGGTATATTGAGCATTTGAGTAGACTTGGCTATGTAATGGATAATGATATATATATAGATTTAATCTTGTACTTGTTGGCTCCAAGTTATGCACCTTTCGTGCTTAACTTCAACATGAACAAGATCTAAGTAATCATTCCTGAGTTAATCAACATGCTCAAAACAGCTGATGGATCCTTTAAGAAGGATCCAAAAATTGTCATGGTTGTCACTTCTGCTAAAGGCAAGAAGCAGAAGAAGAAAAAGAAGATAACCAAGGCACAGCCAAAGAACGGTGGGATCTCTAAGAAGAAGGTTGCCAAGAAAGAGAATCCCAAAGGAACTTGCTTCCATTGTGGAAAAGATGGTCATTGGAAGCGTAACTGCAAGGCCTATCTAGATTCTCTCAAGGAGAAGAAGTAAGCTAATGCTTCTACTTTAGGTATTCATATGATTGAAATTAATACTTATTCTATTACTTTAAAACAATCTTGGGTATTAGATACCGGATGTGAATCTCATTTTTGTAATGATCTACAGGGGCTTAGAACCAGTAGAAGAGTTGAAAAGGCAGAAATATGTCTACAATCAGCCACTGGACAAAACATCTCTCCAACAGTTGTGGGGACTTACCATTTACCTCTTCCAAGTGGATTGATACTGGAGTTAAATAATTGTTATTATGTTTCAGCATTGTCTAAAAGTATTATTTCTTTCAATTGTTTATTGAATGATTATGACATTTCTTTAAAGGACAAGTGTTGTTATATTATTAAGAACAATATCTTTTATGCAAAAGCTATCATTGAGAATGGTATATTTGTTCTTGATTTAATTAAAGAAGTGCATAATGTGGATGCCAAGAGAATGAAACAAGATAATCTAAATACCTCATATTTATGGCATTGTCGTTTAGGCCATATAAATGAGAAACGCATGACCAAATTACACAAGTCAGGTGATTTGGAATCATTTGATTATGAATAATTTGACACATGTGAATCTTGTTTATTGGAAAAAATGACAAAAGTTCCCTTTATTGGTAAAGGAGAATGAGCTAGAATGGTTTTGGACTTAATACATTCAAATGTATGTGGTCCAATGACTACACATGCCAGAGGAGGTTACTCCTACTTCATTACTTTCATAGATGATTATTCCAGGTATAGATATATCTATCTAATGAAATATAAATCTGAGGCATTTGAAAAGTTCAAAGAATTCAGAAATGAAGTAGAGAAGCAACTTGGCAAAAGTATTAAGACACTTAGATCAGATCGAGGTGGAGAATACTTAAGCCAAGAATTTCAAGATTATCTTAGAGATAATGGGATTTTATCTTAATGGATTCCACCATATACACCACAACACAATTGTATAACTGAGAGGAGAAATCAAACACTATTAGATATGGTTCGATCCGTGATGATCCGAGCAGACTTGCCTAAGTCCTTTTGGGGATATGCACTAAAAACTGTTGTTTATATGTTAAACAGAGTTCCTACTGAATCGGTTGATGTTACTCCATATGAGATATGGAATAACAAGAAACCCACACTTTCTCATATGAATGTATGGGGTTGTCCTGCTTATGTGAAGAGGACAATGTCAGACAAACTAGATGTTAAGTCTGACAAATATTTATTTGTGGGATATCCAAAAGAAACATTTGGATATTATTTCTACCATCCCTTAGAACAAAAGGTGTTTGTTTCAAGGCATGCTGTCTTCTTGAAAAGAGAATTTCTCCTACGAGAGGACAGTGGGAGTAAAATTGAACTTGGTAAAGTTCAAGATCAACAAATAGAAGTAGATCAATCGATTGAACCCGAGACTGAATTTCATAATGATGAGATTGCAGTTGAACCTGATTATACACAAAATCCTAGAAGATCTACTAGGATGCGTTCTATCCTTGTGAGATATAGATTTCACATTGACTCAGATAGAGGCATAACTGTAGTAGAGGACAATGAGCATACATGCTATCAAGAAGTTTTGAACAGTTCAGAACATGATTTATGGCTTAAGGCTATGCATTTTGAAGTGGACTCCATATATGAGAATAAAGTATGGACTTTAACTCAATCACCTGAAGGGATAAAACCCATAGGGTGCAAATGGGTCTTCAAAAAGAAGACCGACATGAAAGGTAATATAGTTACTTATAAAGCTCGCTTAATAGCAAAAGGCTATCGTTAAAAAGAAGGTATTGACTATGATGAAAACTTTTCTCCTGTAGCGATACTTAAGTCTATAAGAATACTTTTAGCCATTGCAGCTCATTATGATTATGAGATTTGACAAATGGATGTTAAGATAGCTTTCCTAAATGCAAATCTAACTGAGGATGTGTATATGACACAACCAGAAGGGTTCATATCAGGAAATGGCAAAAAAGTATGCAAGCTTCAAAGATCTATTTATGGATTAAAGCAAGCCTCTAGGAGTTGGAACATACGATTCAATGAGACAATCAAAGAGTTTGGTTTCTCACAGAATGAAGATGAACCTTGTGTATATAAAAGGGTCAGTGGGAGTGCAATTATCTTCCTAGTTCTATATGTGGATGACATATTGATCATGGAAAATGACATTTCTCTTCTCCAATCTATTAAAATATGATTATCCAAGCAATTCTCCATGAAAGACCTTGGAGAAGCATCCTTTATTCTAGGATAAGGATCTATAGAGATAGATCCAATAGGTTGCTAGGTCTTTCTCAAAGTACATATATAGATAAAGTATTGAAGAGGTTCAATATGGATCTTTCTAAGAAAGGGTTTATACCCATGGTGCATGGGAAACACCTTTATAAGTTTGTGTCTGTAGACACTAGAGGATAGAGAGAGTATGAATAGAATACCATATGCAACTGTAATTGGTTCTAGCATGTATGCTATGTTATGTACACGTTTAGATGTAGCATTTACTTTGAGTGTCACAAGCAGATTCCAATCCAATTTTGGAGAGGAACACTGGACAGCTGTCAAGAATATCCTTAAGTTCTTGAGAAGGACTAAGGATATATTCTTGGTATATGGGGAGGGTAGTTTGGAAGTAAATGGGTATACAGGTGCCAGCTTCTAATTTGACAAAGATGATTGTAAATCATAGTCTGGTTTTGTATTCATAATGGGAGGAGGGGCAGTTAGTTGGAAGAGTTCTAAACAAGAAATAACTATTGATTCCACGAAGTTGAGTACATTACTGCTTCAGAAGCAGCCAAAGAAGCAGTCTGGATCAAAAAGTTCATATCTGAACTAGGAGTGATGCCTAGCATTGTTGATCTGATTCCTTTATATTGTGACAACAATGGAGACATTGCGCAAGTAAAGGAACCACGGTCTCATCAATGATCCAAGCATGCCCTCAGATGCTACCATCTCATAAAGGAAATAGTAGCTAGAAATGATGTGAAAATAGAAAGGGTCACTACAGATGATAATGTGGTGGATCCCCTCACTAAAGCACTTTCCCAGATTAAGCACGATCACCATATAAATAGCATGGGTCTGATACATATGAGTGATTGGCTCTAGTACAAGTGGGAGATTGTTGGAGAGTATGCCCTAAAGCCCATGTAATAGGAATGTATTTCATATGTATGAACTCATATTCTTAATAAAAGGCATCATTCATTTATTAATGCTATGTTTAAATACATGAGTTTGTAAATCTTAAATTAATAAATGAAGTCCTAGATATTATAAACACAGTGCAAAGGCAATCATGAAAGTGTTCATGATATGAGATGTCTATTGCATGCAAATGTGTTAATATCTAAATACCACTAGTCATAGAATTAACAAGATAGGACATTGTTAATTCTGATAGACTAGCACATGTTATGCTTCTTGAATGGTTCAAGCAGTGGTTCTCATAACCGTGATTATGAAAGATAATCAAAGCCAACATATGGATGCTTGTTAGAAGAACAAGTTCATTGGAGACCTGCAAAGAGAATCCTCACATGGATATTAAATCTATGTCAGTGAGGAATCTCTTTATAGCGGTTGTACAAGTATCCTTAGACTTGAAATCACCAAAGTTATCTTAAGTAGCAAGTGGTATACTTTGACTCCATAACTGATTACTTCCAACTGGAGGTGAACATAGTTAGGAGGTTTGGTGTATCATGACCTACTTGAAGATAGTTGAGTGATTGACAAAGGATTCACCATCCCAGATTTATTAAGGGAAGTTATCTCGCATGATTCTATTATTACCTTATTCAGAGAATCTCTGGCCATAGTAATATGCCAAGATGGATAGAGATCCATGAAAGGAATTTTGGGAACAATGGTTAAATTAATAGAACATACATAATTAGATTTATATGAGTTGATAGAAATCCATACTCAAAATCTAATTGAGATAAGAGTGGTGAAAGGAGTAATTGCACGATAACTGTTTCTATGGAAGGGTATAGTCAAACAACTTGACTTTCTTGACATTTGGGTAGTCATGATGCCTAGCTAGAGGCTGCTCATGACTTGTATAATATTGTATCATAAATATCAATAGGGATTGATAAAATGATTTAAAGGAGTTTAAATCATTTGAATTTTGAATAGAACTCATAATTACATATTATACTACCAATATGGATAGGAACCCAATAGGTCACACACATATAGAAAAGGATAAAATGGTAAAATGACAAGGATAATAATATTTGATATTATTATTGGAATAGAGAAGTGAATAAGATAATAATTAATTAAAGAGTTTAATTAATTATGATCAAGTAAAATTGTTCGTAGAACATTTTAAAAATATTATGTAAAATGGACCTAATTGAAATATTGTATTTTATAATTAATTATTATTGGACTATAAGTATTATAGAGCTGATATAATAATTAATAGATCCATTAAAGAAATTAAAAGAGGCCCAGAAGAATGGTTTTGGTGCAGAAACCCTCTAGAGGAAGGGTTTCATGCCAACTACAGATAGAAGGCCTTAGAGGCCTAATTCTTGGATCAAAATAAATTAAATATATTTCATAAGTGTTATGGAGGCTTTATATTTAATTTGAATGGATTTGGAATTCATTTGGGTGATTAAATCCAAGTATATGCACAAAGGGCCTAGTTTGTGGGTTTTGTGTATTGTCTTTTGTGAAAGGACTTAAATTGGATTTAATTGAGCCCAAATAAATTATTAATAATTTTAAAAGTCCATTTAATATTTTTCCAGCAATTTTAAAGATCTCAATCCTATTATGAAGTTGGATTTTTAACCTAACTATAAAAATCCAAGTGATAGGGTTTTAGGGCAACAAGGTGAACAATTAAGAGAAAAATATTTTCTCTCGTTCTCTAACCTTAGCCACCACTTTCCCCTTGCTAGCATCAAGGGATTTTGGCCAAACTTGTATTTTTCCTTTATTGGTTCATTCAATCCTTCTCTAGTGTGGATTACTCATTGGAGGTGTTCAATTTTAGACACTGTGATTTGCGACAACCCGATGAGAAGGAAAATCAACTGTTCAACAAAAATTAAAGCTGATTTTTCTTATTCTCATTAATATGTACATTATAAATTGATGGCAAGATCAGCTTTATTGGTTAAAAAATTTTAAATCTTATGTATGAGATGCATGTAACCGATAATTCCCAACATTAATTTCCAATGTTTTGTTAGGTGGCGACTCCATGACACCTACCTCTTTAAGCCCACTAGTAGACGCGTTTATGGGTTGACCATCAACAATGATTAGGGTTCAATCCTTCTTATTGTGAAACAGTCATTTTATGGTTAAAAGTGAGCCTCCTTCAATCTTAAGCCCTAAAAGTTGGCCTCCAAGAATCCAATCGAAAACGAGCGAGCTCCGACGCGCATCACATAATGAAATAAGAAAATATTTACACTTATAGCAAAACCATCATGCACAAAATTGAGGGAATTTATTAGGTTTATTTGAATGAGGACGTTTGTCCTTGCATGTATATTTACAAAAGCGCAAGATTTGGAGTGTATTTTGGATAAAAATGGAAAAATTGATCCCTCGAAATTTTTAAGAAAAGAATCATATTTAATTCATTTTAAGTAAAAACCTATGTTTTTTAGAGAAAATATTAATTATTAACATTTTATTTTATAGACAAAGAAAATTGGGACATTGGACCCTTTTATTATAAAAAATTTCACTCAAACTTGTATAAAATTATTTAGTGAGTTTTTAATTAAATGCTCAAAAAACCATTTATTGGCAAATAAATAGAGGCATAAATGAAAGACATACATAAATCAGACTATTTATTGAATTGGAAACTTTGGTTCCCTATTGCACATTTATGAAATTCCTTGTGTGATTTTGGGATAAAAAGTGGACATTGGTCCATTTTTGTACTAAAAATCCAATTAATTAAGTAGATTTTCCTTAATTATTGTGTGAAAACCCATTTTTTACTAGCTATTATAACCGATTTGCAACAAAAATAAAAGAATAATACAAGCCAAATAAAAGAACAAATTAATAATTAAAATGGCAGATGAGAAATTAATCTTGGGCTAATTTGGGTCCTCAACTTCCAATTCTCCCACAAACATAGGCATTATATTACACACCAAAAAATTGATGTGGGTTAATAAAATAAAATAATTAAAAGTATTAAATAATAATAATATAAGATATATTAACAATGATGATGATGATGATGATGATGATGATGATGATGATGATGATGATGATGATGATGATAATAAGACTAAGAAAATTAGCAAATCAACATATAAAGGAAGCCATGGATAAATAATTAGAGTAAATAGGAACAAATACTCACAAAGAAAGAAGGAAAAAAAAGCAAAAAAAAAACATGAAATAAAGCTAGCAAATAGGAAATAAACACAAAAATGAGTCACGGATGCACTAAGGAATGAAAGTAAGCGAGTTATGCTCAAAACAGTGAGTCACACCCAAAACAGCGAGTCATAACTTTAATTGGAGCGAGTTACGCCCCTTCAAGTGAGTCATAGGGTGATTTAGGATTGATTCCTTATGAGTCATGAGTGAGTCACGACCCACATGACTTAAAGCCGTGAGTCATTCCTAGATCGTCCAGTAGCTACTGGAATGAAGCCATGGCCATCCCAAAACCACTCAAATGCTAATACAACACCTCATCGACCATAAAGATGATTTGAACCTTCCTAAAATTAGTCAAAATGCATGAAACAACCATTAAATGAGCTAAAAACCATTAATTCAAGAAAACACCATGTGAGATTCACTATTCAAGAAAGAGAAATAAACATGATAAAAGCTACAATTTTACACTTAAACTAAAGTAAAAGGCAACATTCATGACTCAAACTTGATAATACACAAGCAAAAACACTTAAAATATACACTTAAAGAAAGAGAGAAAAGTTAGAATATAACATGAAATAAAAACTAGAAACAGAGCATGAAGATGAACTATACAAAAAACAAAAAATGAATATGTACAAGAAGAAAACTTATAGATTTACATATGCTGAATATTGCCCCTTATAATACCTTTGGTAGAGCTATTCCAAACAAGTGAATATGAACTTTAAGCCTTTCTTCTTCCTTCGTTTTCTTTAAAACCAAGTAAAAACTAGAGAGTTTGGTTTTTTTGGTCTTTTTCTCCTCTCGTTACTTCTCCCCAATTCTCCCCCCCCTCCCCCCCCCCCCCCACAAAAAAAATCAAGTCCTATCTTATTTAAATGACCATTATTTGCATTAAATTCTCAGGATTAGGCCAAATAAATTAAAAAATATTTTTAGTAAAAACTAATCTTGTGTTTCGCAGGAAAAAAATGAAATATTGAGTAAAAATGCCGAATCACGGCCTTGACTGGTGAGTCAGAGGGGTGACTGGAGGTTAGGCCACCAAAAAAAGCCTAAAAACTCACTCACAGGCATAAATGGGGTGAGTCATAGGCTTAGGAATTGACTTATGCCTTTTACTCATACCAGTGAGTCGAGTGATAGGCAAATGGGAAAGGAAGTGAGTCACCCTTAAGGGTCGTGACTCGAGAGCAAATCACGGTCTTAACCCATGAGTCAAGACCATGACTCACTTTTGAATCTATTTTAAGCCCTTAAACGTGCTTTTTTCACCTATCCAAAAGCAAAAGCAAAAGAGGAAAACCTTGAAATATCATATTTAACTCCCAGAAACCACAGAAGCTTGTAAAAAGATATTTTTTCCAAAAACAAACATCAGAGAGGGCCATAGTGTTCTTGTTCTCTAGCTACTTCAAAACAGCATTATCCTCATTAGATAACTCCGATAGAGCCTGAATCAGGAACTAGTGTCTGCACCTATATAAAAGGGAGAGCAACCTAAAGATTGCTCAACAACAATTTAGCAAGTTAGAGAACTTGCAGCAGGATTATATAGCTTTATCTCTTATACTTACCTATTTAGTACTCATTAATCATTCCCAATCACCAACACTATTTAGAATATATAAAGAAAATATCCAGCAAGTTTAAATCTTTGGATAAGCATTAAATTAATTATTTACTTACTCGAAGAGGGGATGATAGCCTAACTTATTGAGCTACTCCTTTCCTTTAATTTTGCCTTATTCTTCAGCTTAACATAGAAATTCTCAATAGTTATTACTCAAGAATTCCCATTTCAGCAGCTCATCGTGAATTCACAAAATAAAAAAGACAAAAGTAACAAAACTCTATTTACTTTTAGCTGTCGAACTTATTCCTTCAACTAGCACTCTCTTCCTTTTTCACTTGATAATTTCCAGTGAACTTGGGATTTAAGGTAAATGGAGAAGAAAAGGAGATGTAGAACAATAGCTAGAAAGGGTGGTTCTCCCTCTTAAATGGTCGACCTCCCCACTGAAAGGCAAATTCCTGCCTTAGCTATATTAAATTCTAATCCTTCTAGAAATTTTAAATGTCACTCTCCCATTGGTGGTCCCATAAAAAAATCAGCACAATATCACTTTAGTCCCTTACTAATAATTTGATTATAATGTACAACTTACTTCTAGTTTTCAATTCAATTTAAGCCCCTAATTACAAATCCATACTCAAATTCCTAAATTTTACTATACATTAAATACCCATAATAAATTTATAATTGCCAACCATATCCTAATATCTTCCATGGTATAATATGGGGCATTACAGATAGTGAATAATCAAGAAGGAATTTATTCTTTTCTTATGAGAGAGATATCTATTAGGCCCTTCGATAAGTAGGACTGAGAAATGCTTGGTTGTGCTCAAATGAATTGATAGAGTTATCATTTGATATTATCAGTCTACTTAGTGATTGAAAAATTATATGTTTGAATAATATAAGTTTGACATGGACCATGACTTATGTTCAAACAAGATATCATGTGAAAAAAGGGTTATAACATTTCTATTAGTTAGGTTAAAATCGAATTAGTAGTATTCATATTATCTGGGTAGTCATTATGTCTTGCTACAGGCCGCTTATGACTTATGGGTCTATAATGGGCTTGGGCCCACTGCTAACATAATATGAACCTACTGGGTCACACATTTAGAATGTGATGAACAGACAAGGATTTATTTGGGTGTTTTGAATTTTAAATATTTCAAAAATAAAAATCAAAATAATTGAAGAGATAAATTAATATTTCTTATTATTTGAATAAGGAATAAAATATTTGTTATTTTTGAATAAGAATTGCCTAAATTTTCTCTCCACACATTAGGTTAATGTCACCATATATATGTGCGTGAGTGTGCATGTGTTTTTTTAGTAGAACCCTAATTATTAGAGAGGCAGCCATTTTGAGAAACATTTTGCCATCTATTGAGAAAGGAAAAAGCACAAAAAAAACCCTAGATGCCAATAAGGGAGCTAGCACCTCTTGGAGATTCATTCATCCCGTTTGAGTATGGATACCAATAGAGGGTAGTTGTAACACGCAATGCCTAAACATGTAATATTGCAAGATCAGTATCCATTTACATGAGTCACTGTTTGCTAGTTAACTTAAATCCATTTGATGCTTTTATGGTGATGACTATTAATTCTAAACATGTCATTAAATTTTCATTTAAGTTTAGCATCGATTCGTCATCATTCATTTAGTAAAAATTTAGGTAGCACAATGGTTACAAAATCATGCTTACCCAACTTACAAAGTGTAAAAATTAAAATCCCAATATTCAACCTCCAACTCTAATAATCCAACAACAACACAAGCACTTTTAGAGTTCACTTCATAGTTTTATCAACATAATGTATCGCAAAACCATTGTACATATACCAATATTAGGGTATGTAATCATATATCCACTATTAACTCAACATCCATCACACATAAGGGGTGTGCAAAACTCGACCCTACCTAAAGAACCTCGAATAATCCGACTTGAAATAGATATTTGGGTAGGGTTATTTAGGCCGGGTAGGGTTGGAAAATTTTGATTTTTTTTTTGCATTTGGGTCGATTAAAACCCTTATAAAATCGACCTATCTAAACAACCTGAAATCTTTATTTTTTTTAATTTTTTTGTCTCTATTCTCCCCTTCTGCCACTCAAAATTACTAGATCTAAAATCCCAAATTGATCTCTCCTCTCCTCTCCCCCTCGCTTATCGTCACCTCGTCTTCAACCTTTGCCTGTTTCCACCCCTGCCTCGAGTCATCGCCAGCATTTGCTCTTTAGCTTGTGTCATCGTCGGCATTTGCTCTTCAACTATGGTAAGTTAATGATTCATTTCATATCTTTCCTTTATGGTTGCATCAAGTAATGAGTGAGACCAAGCTTGAGATGCCCATAGCCCCACTACTAAAATTGCAAAAACAATAGTCTTTTATGAAGAATTGAAAGCATTTTGGTTGTCAAAGAATATTAGTGTTGAAGAATGTAGGTTTTTAGGTTTATAGAGTATATAGGATATGAGTAAAATTCTTACAAGATTGATATTTAACAATTATAGGTATTCTGGTTTTAAGATTGATATTTATAAAACATTCATTGGACCCCTACAAGGTTCTTCTAAATTTAAATTTTGCATCATGGTGGTAATCTAAGAATACAAAATATGGCAAGTTGTTAATTGTTTACTCTAAATTTGAAATTATCTAACAATCACATTGAATATTGCGATGATTTTGCATAATTATTAAATTATCTTGGGTTGGGTTATTAGGAATTCTAATTGTCTTTTCTTCAAAACTAATGGGGTGAGATTACAGGGAGGCTAATGGAAAATAAAATAAAAAAGAATGAAGACTTTTATGCAGTCCTGAATTATTAATCTGTATGTATAATCTAGTTTGGGATTGGAATCTCACTATTTTAGATGAAAAAACTGTAACGTCCCCGAATCCGCCGCTTATCGATATTGTTCTCTTTGGGCGCCACACGTCTGCTTTTGAGATCGTGCCGACCCCCTCAAGGTTTTGTTTTTCTCAACGGAAAAGGCCTCGACAAGGGAGAGGTATCCACATCCTTATAAGGCACGATCTCAAAAGTAGACGTGTGGTGCCCAAAGAGGACAATATCAGCAAGCGGCGGATCCAGGGACGTTACATTTGATATCAGAACCGGTGTCGGATCGGTGTGCCAGCGTGGACGCTGGGCCCCAAGGGTCACATCGGTTGAAGTGGAGAACGAAGCATGCCTTATAAGGATGTGGATACCTCTCCCTTATCGAGACCTTTTCCGTTGAGAAAAACAAAACCTTGAGGGGGTCGACATGATCTCAAAAGCAGACGTGTGGCGCCCAAAGAGAACAATATCGACAAGCGGCGGATTCGGGGAAGTTACATTTGGTATCAGAGCCAGCGTCGGATCGGTGTGCCAACGTGGATGCTGGGCCCTAAGGGGGGTAGATTGTGAGATCCCACATCGGTTGGAGTGGAGAACGAAGCATGCCTTATAAGGATGTGGATACCTCTCCCTTGTCGAGGCCTTTTTCGTTGAGAAAAACAAAACCTTGAGGGGGTCGGCACGATCTCAAAAGCAAACGTGTGGCGCCCAAAGAGGATAATATCGACAAGCGACGGATTCGGGGACGTTACATTTGGTATCAGAACCGATGCCGGATCGGTATGCCAGCGTGGACGCTGGGCCCTAAGGGGGGTGAAAATTGAGATCCCACATCGGTTGGAGTGGAGAACGAAGCATGCCTTATAAGGATGTGGATACCTCTCCCTTGTCGAGGCCTTTTCCGTTGAGTAAAACAAAACCTTGAGGGGGTCGACACGATCTCAAAAGCAGACGTGTGGCGCCCAAAGAGGACAATATCGGCAAGCGACGGATCCGGGGACGTTACAAAAACTATTTTTCTACAAAAAAAAATTAATAATTTGAGTTTTGTGTATAGAAACATAGACCTTTACAGTAAATTTAATTCAAGCACACTTTATATTTCATTTTGTTTGCTATTTGTTATTAATTTTACATTTTATTATTTCATTTTATTTGCTGTTTGTTATTAATTTTATGTTTTATTATTTCTCATATATAATTTATGTATTAGGTGGTACATATAGAAATTGAAGATCGAAGATTGTGATATTGCTCCATAACAAAGTTTAAATTTGCATTTGGATAATTATTTTTGTTAGTAATTAATTATGTTGTAATGTATGTTTGAAAATTTTTCAGATTGTTTGTTTATTGTAATTTTTAAATATTTTATATTACTCAACAATGATATTTTTATTTTATCATTTATATGGGTTTTAATCTAATTTTTGTCATGTAAATTGAAAGAGAAAAAATTATTTTTAATTAAAAATATAAATTCAGGTTGTTCTGGTGGGCTCTGAATTTTTACGGATTGCTCGGGTAGGGGCTCAAATTGTTTATAGGGTCGGTGCAAGTTGGAATTTAGGTGTTTTCGGGTTACAGGTCATTCGGATTGATCCAAACCCACCCGATGCACACCTTTATTACACACTAATTATTACATTACATATTCCAAAATTACTAATATATATATATATATATATATATATATATATATATATATATATATATATATATATATATATATATATATATATATATATATATATATATATATATTGCTTCACATCATTTACATGCCATTTTTGTTTTCCATCTTCACAACGTCCTTAGCTACTTGTTTTCTGCGCATAGTCAAACAAAATCACGTGCTAAGCAACAGTGTTACGTAGTGGTGGATACAATATACAAAATTTCATTGCACACAAACAGTAATTAATAAAATTACCATTTTACCCTTAATTATCTATTATTACGTATTATCTTAGAATTTCTCCTTTAATTCTCTAAAGTACCATTTAGACTTTATTATTACTTGATTTTATCTTTTTCTCACATATTTCCCAACTAAGGTGAAAATTACAATTTAGTCCCTAAACTTTCTTTTTAACACATAATTCAATATTTACCACAAAACTTATCCCTTTCGCTTCTTTTTAGTTTTTATTTCATTTTTGCCCTTACATTTACATCTTAGTCCTTATAGTTCTTTATGTCACGATAAATTATAGTTTAGTCCCTGTTAACCTTATTTTCATTTATTTTCACCCTTTCTAACCATTTTACCCCTCTTAACTATATTTTAGTGTAAATTTATATTTTTACCCTTATTTTTTGTATAATTATATAATTGCCCTACAAATCGCTTAACCATATTTTCATACTTTTTATCATTTATTCACATATTTAGCATTCTTTTACACTTAATTTCTCATATAGTCCTCTTTTTCTTAATTATTTACATATTTGCCCCTAGCAGTACTAAGTGGAAACCTTAAAATTGGATATATAGGATGAGGATTCCAATGGTCCAAAATAAGCTATGAGTTGCCACATGGAGTGATCTATACCTCCAGAATATGTTGAGAGATCACATGAAATCCGGTGGTGCAGTTAGAGGAGGTATCTGTGCAGTTGGTGGTGGTGCATGCTGGCTAGGTTGGCCAGTAGCATCATTGCCTTCTTGACTGGCTGATGCCACACTCTTAGCATCGTTCGTGAACTCAATTGCTAGTTTTGAGCTCGAAGCCATATCTGCCACTAAAAATATACAAGGGGACAGGTGAAGGCCAATCTCGCATTCATTTTATTCCTTATATGGCATGTACATGTACTATTTCAGCCATCCATCATATTTATGCATATGCTCTAATCTTAGGACCTCCTAAACCAGGCTCTAATACTATAAAATCAAACACCCAATGCCTAAATATGTAATATTGCAAGGTCAGTATCCATTTACATAGGTCATTGTTTGCCTGGTTAACTTAAATCTATTGTATGTTTTTATGGTGATGAATATTAATTCTAAACATGGCATTAAATTTTCATTTAAGTTTAGCATCGATTCGTCACTATTCATTTGGTAAAAATTTAAGTAGCACAACGGTTAAAAAATTATGCTTACCTAACTGCAAAGTGTAAAAATTACACTTGCAATATTCAACCTCTAAGTCCAATACTCCAAAAATAACACAAGCACTTTTAGAGTTTATTGCAGAGTTCATCAACACAATGTATCGCAAAACCATTGCACATGGACCAATGTCAACATGCATAATCATATATCCACTATTAACTCAACATCCATTGCACACTAATTATTACATTACATGTTATATATATATATATATATATATATATATATATATATATATATATATATATATATATATATATATATATATATATATATATATATATATATATATATATATATATATATATTCCATCCATTGCTCCACATCATGTACATGCCATTTTTATTTTCCATCTTCACAACGTCCTTAGCTACTTGTCCCCTACGTGTAGTCTAATGAAAGCATGCGCTAAGCAACGGCATTTCCTAATGGTGGATATACTATACAAAATTTCATTGCACACAAATAACAATTTACAAAATTACGATTTTACCTTTAATTATCTATTATTACGTATTATCTTAGAATTTCTCCTTTAATTCTCCAAAATACCATTTAGTCCTTATTATTACTTATTTTTATCTTTTTCTCACATATTTTCCAACTAGGGTGAAAATTACTAAAGTCTTTAAACTTTTGTTTAACACATAATTCACTATTTGCCACACAAACTTACCCCTTTTTTGCTTTTTTTTAGTTTTTGTTTCATTTTTGCCCTTAAATTTACATTTTAGTCCTTATAGTTCCTTATGTCATGAAAAATTATAGTTTAGTCCTTGTTAACCTTATTTTCAGTCATTTTTACCCCTTTTGACATTTTACCCTCTTAACTATATTTTAGTGTAAATTTACATTTTTACCCCTATTTTCTTATATAATTACATAATTGCCTTACTAATCTCTTAATCGTATTTTTCATATTTGTTATCATTTATTCACTTATTTAGCATTCTTTTACACTTAATTTCTCATTTAGTAATTTTTTCTTGATTAATTACATATTTGCCCAGGTAGTACCCAATAAAAACCCTTACATCGAATATACAGGACAAGGACTCCAATAGTCCAAAATAAGCTAGAGTGACCACATTGAGAGATCTATGCCTCTAGAATATGCTAAGGGGATCATATGGAGTAATCAACGCCTCAACCGATAGTTTAATGTGCATATCTCAATGAGTAGACCATGCTGGTTTACAATCCAAATCAATTCATTATTCTACCATGGCATATGTCCATATGGCTAGCCGTTATATCCTAAATTCTAGTCTTACCACTATATATTAAAGGCAAATGAATTATTCATCTCATAACATACTTTTCATACAATTTAACACTAAATTCACATTATGTAACATATTCACTTGAATGCTTTCCATTCATTCATGCTTATAGATCATGTATTCATAGTATATGCATGTAATAACATTCATTTATAGCTGAAACATATTATTTCCACATTGTGTACATTTGGCCATGGTAAGTTCTCAATCATACATCAAGCTTTCTTATGTATTTTCATTCCTTTAATGTTCCTTTAATAATTTCAAGCTTCCACAAAGTAATATACATGCGAATTCAACTAATATCAAATTAATACAGAAACATATATCATTATGTCCATTAAGCCAAGATTATACCCAAACCTAATTCATTACTTTTTCAATCAAACTAGGTTTATCCATCATTTTAATATTTATTTCATGCCAAATATCCAATCAAACATTAAAATTTCACTTAATATGCCTAGGTATGCCATTCGGCCACTTAAGGATTCACTATGTATTAATTTATTTTTCCACTAATTATGATTTATTTCATGTTAGTTCACTAATTTACCAAATTATTTTAATTTATTTCATCATTTCACTCAAGTTTTTATAGTTACATAATGTAAAATCACACAATTTTCAAAGAAAACTCAATGAAATTAAGTGTAGTTTGTATCCACTAACCTTAAAAGTAGTTGAAATCACTTAGTCTTCATTTTCTTTGCTTTTTCTCCTTCTCGAATTTCACCTTAAGAACGAATTGTATAAGGAATAATTTATGAGTTTTTGCTTTCAATTTTAACATATAAATACTCAACATCAACTATTCTAACAATTCTCTACAATTTCCTACCAAAATACCTTAAATTTACTTGGCAAATTTTTACAACTTGGTATCCTTGACTTTTCTCCACCAAAAATCTATCTAAACTTGCTTTAAGGTAGAAAATAAGGTGAGGAGTAGATTTTATGTGGAGTTTAAGTGAGAAATTATGCAGGTAAAAGCTTGAGATTTGGATTAGTAATGGTGGAATTATGGTGAAATGAACATAGAGGAGGAAGAAGATAAAGAGAGAGTTGAATTTTTCTGGAGAAATCTGCCCTTTTTAGCCCTTTTATACCCCCTCAATAAAAAATAAGAGTCAATCCCCCCTTTAAACACTTATTAAAGGCATGGTTTATAATGTGCCACTTGCCATTTTCTCATTGGCTATATGCTCCGATTGTTAAATTACCTCCAAAATTAGTCTAAAAATATGAAAAAAATATTATTTAGAGTATGTTCAAAATTTCAAATTAATCCCAGCTCATTTTGATACATTTCAGATATTGGAGATGAATTTATCGAATCCAAAACCCTAATTTTTCAAAGTTGCCCAAAAATTTATTTTTCACTTCCAAAAATTCTTTTAGGCTATTTTTAATAGGTTTATGTAATCAAAATAATTTTTGGATGTCTGTGGAATATTTTTGAAGCTGGTCAAAGTTGTGGTTAACCCTAATATGAACCGGGTTTTTTTTTCTTTGAGCTTTTTGGGAACCTATTTGACCTCAATTTTACCTCAAAATATACCATTATGTTTATCATAAATTGTACTTTCCAGTGGTGGAAAGAGATTTATATGGGTTGTGGTAGGTTCGAGTGGCACTATTCACCCTATTGTCCCCTAATGTCACTATTCATGCTCGAAAAATACTGTTCATACAAATCAAAATTTTTAGGGCGTTAAAGTAGTAGTTCCTTGGAGCAGCACCTAAAATTCATTTTGGTTTCGAGCACTAAGATGTGGAACCGATCAAAACTAAGAAGTTAATCGACTATTTCTACGCTTCAGCAGGTTGATAATCGATTTACTTTCCTTTGAATCAATTGGATCACATGGATCCTGGTGGATTTTAGATTTTATTTTGCTGTAGTTTAATTTATTTTTTTGTCAAACCAAATAGTATATGTGTGCATATAATATATATGTGTGAATGATAAAATTTATGTATATAGTTATATGTGTGAATGAAATAATGAATGATGTTATATGTGTTGGTTGATGATGATGAATGTTGTATGTGGAAGTGAGTTGTTGTAGTATTGACGGAGTTGAGGTTGTGGTGAACATATTGGTAGTGTAAATCTTTGAATTTGCAGGAGTGCTAGTAATTAGTGCAACCGTTATGCTGTTGAAATGTTTTACCAAATGAATAATAACTTTTAACCAAATAAATAGTGTGTTGGTGTTTGGTGAATCAAATTATCCAAGTAAAAGTAAATAAGAGAATAAAAGAGAAATTAATGAGCAATTTCATCATATAAGCAAAGGATAACAAAATTAATAATGCCGCATATGTGACATACCGGTACTCGACAAATGTCGTGTATAAGGTGTTACACTTCCTCCTCACACGAATATCATGGCAATGAAAAGTATAATACAGTCTTAAACATTGGAAAGCAATAAAGCATAGCAAAGAATATAAACCCTAGACTAGTATGGCATCTACATACATCAAGATGGGTTATTCATTAAATTTATTGGGATGAGAACTTTGGTTCACTCATACAATTGTAAAGAATCATTTATTGTGATTTTTATTGGTTAAAAATCGAGACATTGGTCCCATTATATTAAGAAGGTCTAATTGATTAGTTATATATATAATCTTTTACATTATTTAAAAATTCAATTTTTACATGTGATTTTTGGCATAAAATTGGATATTGGTCCGATTTTATTAACAAAAATCCCAATCATACAATACAAACCCTTTGTGATATTTTCTAATAGCCTGATAAAATACCTTAGTTGTACTATACAAACTTAAAGCAATAAATAATCACAAAGAATTAAAATTTTCGTACTTCAGCAGCCACATAACACTCATATAGGTATTAAACTATGCACAAGAGGAAAAAAGAAATGCAAAAGAAACCAAAAATCACTAGTAAATAGAAAAGAATTTGAAAAATGAGGAAATTGAAATTTGGCCCTTGACTAACGAGTCACACCCTAAAAATTAAGTCATACTTATGACTTAAAGTCACGAGCATTGGGCATGACTTATACCCGCGACTAGCAAGTTAGGGGTATGAATCAAATGGGCTTACAACTTTAAAGAAGAAAGAATGAATTGTGGCTATGAGTCATTGAGTGACGATCGTGAGTCATTATGTCATAGTCGTGAGCAAAATAATGAATTTTTTTCTTCCTTTTTGGTTTTGCTCACTACTCTTAATGAGTTTTAAACCTGGAAAAACCAAAAAGAAGAAAACAAACTTACAAATTTTTAAGAAACCTTGTTGCTAGCTTAAAACTAAATATAGCTCGAAAACAAACATAAAATTCAAGTTTTCAGTACAAAACCTATATGCTTCTAACACATGGAAAGTACCCAAAGAGGGTTTCATAACCTAAATATATCTAGAACATAAAAGAACTACAAAAGAACACCTAAAAGAATGAACTTACAAAATTCAATAGTGAATACATTAGCTCGTCTCAAGGGAGAACTAGGCCAAGAATAAGGAAAGCTTTATAATATTACCGTTAGTGAGCTTTTCTATTGTAAATAATAAAACTTCAAGCTCCAAGATCTCTCCTCGACTAAATTGTTGAAAATGTAACCTTGAAAATTGATGTATAGAGCTTTGAAGCTTCCAAGAACAGAGAAAGGGAGGCCAATGGTTATATGAATACTTTCTAACCTTTTTTCTCATTTTCTTTAGCCTTTTATAGCTTTTTCTAGAAAGATGCCATCTCACAGCTATAAGTTATAAATCATAACTGTAATTAGGCTTTTATTGCTTTAGGTTGCGACCTACCTAGTATAGGCGTGACCTCGAGTCACGGTCGTGATTGGAGTCCAATCACTTGAAATTTAACTTTTGCCCTTATTAAGAGATATAAAGGGCTCAAAGACCCAAAACCTTTTTGACACATACATAAAAAAACACGAAAAGACCTCGAACCTCTTAATTCTTTATTACTTTAAGAGAGGTGCTTCCTGATTAGGTAATCTCGATAAAAGCCACCTTAGGATCCAGTATTTACAATTGCCCCTAACTTTGGAGAGATAAAAATAGTAAGTGCCTAGATGAGCCAAAGTTTAGAGAAGTGAGTAGAGACACTTACTTAAAGAGGCAATCTTCAGCTTGCTTCTTAAAAAGATGTGGGGGTAAAGGCTGTGATCCGACCCTGCAGGCTGGCATACAGATTGTGATCAAACCTTGCAGTCTCTGGTTTTCCTTTCAAAGGACTTTGATGGGAGTTATGGTAAACCTTGTAGACTAATGCATAAACTATGATTACACCTTTCAAACTTGAATGCTCCTTAAGGAAAATTTAAAGCATAATGTTTGTACTTTATAGATCATAATGGGAGTCTGTGATAAAACCTTAAAACATGCCATGGAAACACCTTGCAAACTGGCAAAGGCAACCTATGACATAGACTTGTGAACCTAGGCAGACTATGGCTAGACCTTGCAAACTGATGATATCAAACTGTAATGTGGCCTTGCAAATAAAATTGTAACACCCCATATACTCTAAGAGGGAGATAGGAGTGTTACCAATCTCTTATAATTATCATGTATAAGCTAGGTTACAATCATATCATATGTCATCAAATCTTAACTCTAAAATTCAAAATTTAAATATCAATTTACTTTATATACACTGTTGTAGAAGTCAAGTCATACACATTCATATTCTTGTCTACACAATCATAGCTTAATATATATTTTACAACTTACATACCACAACTCAACAAGTAACATCCATTGCCTATAGCTTTATAAATCTTCATCATCCCTTCCTAAGCTTCACTTTAAGTCGGTCTTTGTTCTCATGCCCACATGGTTATAAGAAAACCCACATGCTAAGTTTAGGCTTAGCGAAGTGCTTTTTAATATAGAAATGAAAATAAATAGCTTTCCTTATTAGAATTTCATATTTATAAATTTATTTACTTTAATGCGTATACTATTGTCATTTTATTTTACAAAATCATAATCAAGTTATAAATACCAAACCTTACTACTATCATCTAACATACAATTACTTATTATCTTTAATGCTCAAGTAATATTGTCTATAATTATGCATATATATCATTTATCTTATAAGCTTATCATAATTATAGCATGGATTCACAAAACACTATGTTAGTTTTCATTTGTAAAGTTATCTTTATTGCTTGGGTACTTATTAACTCATCAGGATTTGGTTTGAACTTGGAATATATATATATATTCCAAGCTTTCTATGTATCTTATAAGGAAATCAAAACCAAGTAATTTCAAACATTTCATTCATTCTTTCCATTGGTTAACACATAACATATTAGATACATACATCAATTTCATATATACACTAGCTAAACTTAATTATTATGATTAACAATGACATGTACTAGTATCGTTGATTTACTAATTCACAATCAATTCCACTAACATGCTCACCTCACTTTAATTATACTATAATCACTTTTGTAGCTTAAACTCAACATAGCACTAGAGACCTTATTGGTATCAAATCACTAGACACCATTACAGTGCTAACACTAGATACCTAACAGTATCAAATCACTATCCCATATGTGTGTGTGTGTGTGTGTAACTATATCTAATTTAGGCACAAGATTAAGGCTTTACTCATTATTTCACTTTACATTTCAATCACTCATGTATTCAATATACATTTCACTTTGATGTTCGTATACATATATGCCATATGCTAATAGCCAATATCATTGCATGTATAAATATCAAACCTACACATTTATTCATTCATTTTACATATATACATCCTCTTGAGTATCCTTGATCCTTAACAACACTTCACATAAGATAAAACACATAAATCACGTACCTTACTTGAGAAAGATTACATACCTTTAAGTAACCATAATCCCACACATATTAGTGCTAGGCCCAAATACATGCCTCTCCTTTATGATTGTATTTCAATGCTAACATACAAATATATACTCAATTGAAATCATAAAATCTATATTAATGTTCATATATTATTGCTATGTACTTATAGTTAATGAAAATGCATAAATTCACAATAAACATGCATTTCACTATGTATTTACTTTGTTCAATACCAACATGACATATGGTAAGTCATATTTCACCTCTATACATGCATTTGCAAAGTTCCATAAATATTCAAGAAAATTTTGGATGCGATTAGGGATATTCAGAACAAAAAAACTCACATTTGGGCTGAAACAAGGTACATATGGCTATCACATATTAACTAAAAGCCATGTAGGTCAATTTTTAGTGGAATTTAAGTTACAGAATGGGCATTACATGGTTTTTAAGGTATTCCTGACTGTTGTGTGGCTTAATGTTTCTAAATTTATAGTGACAAATTCCTTAGGTCTCTTCGTGATGCATTTTTGGATAGGTAAATGACATTTATGGGAAAAATGGTCTCCTAGACAAATGTTACCCTATGTCTTTAGTTTTGATATCATTAAAAAATCATGTAATTTGGGCAAATATTCTAAGATATATACTCAAAACAATACAAGTTGCTCCAAAAAGGAGGCAACATCAGGTTAGATGGTTCAAGCTAAATTTCAAGGGGCTTATGGATAGAATTATACTTTGGTTTCTTCTATAAAGTTTTATTTGTATAGATTAAGTTTAATCTCCAATTAGAATTACCTCATTTAGAGATTTTTAGGCTAAGATATGGTAAAAAATCCAAAAATAGTCCAAATCACTAGACACCATTACAGTGCTAACACCAGATACCTAACGGTATCAAATCACTATCCCATATATGTGTGTGTGTGTGTGTGTGTGTGTGTAACTATATCTAATTTAGGCACAAGATTAAGGCTTTACTCATTATTTCACTTTACATTTCAATCACTCATGTATTCAATATACATTTCACTTTGATGTTCGTATACATACATGCCATATGCTAATATCCAATATCATTACATGCATAAATATCAAACCTATACATTTATTCATTCATTTTACATATATACATCCTCTTAAGTATCCTTGATCCTTAACAACACTTCACATAAGCAAAAGCACATAAATCACGTACCTTATTTAAGAAAGATTACATACCTTTAAGTAACCATAATCCCACACATATTAGTGCTAGGCCCAAATACATGCCTCTCCTTTATAATTGTATTTCAATGCTAACATATAAATATATACTCAATTGAAATCATAAAATCTATATTAATGTTCATATATTATTGTTATGTACTTATAGTTAATGAAAATGCATAAATTCACAATAAACATGCATTTCACTATGTATTTACTTTGTTCAATACCAACATGACATATAGTAAGTCATATTTCACCTCTATACATGTATTTGCAAAGTTCCATAAATATTCAAGAAAATTTTGGATGCAATTAGGGATATTCAGAACAAAAAACTCACATTTAGGCTGAAACAAGGTACATATGGCTATCACATATTAACTAAAAGCCATATAGGTCAATTTTTAGTGGAATTTAAGTTACAGAATGGAAATTACATGGTTGTTAAGGTATTCCTAACTGTTGTGTAGCTTAATGTTTCTAAATTTCTAGTGACAAATTCCTTAGGTCTTTTCGTGATGCATTTTTGGATAGGTAAATGACATTTATGGGAAAAATGGTCTCCTAGACAAATGTTCCCCTATGTCTTTAGTTTCGATATCATTAAAAAATCATGTAATTTGGGCAAATATTCTAATATATATACACAAAACAATACAAGCTGCTCCAAAATGGAGGCAACATTAGGTTAGATGGTTCAAGCTAAATTTCAAGGGGCTTATGGATAGAATTAGACTTTGGTTTCTTCTACAAAGTTTTATTTGTATAGATTAAGTTTAATCTCCAATTAGAATTACCTCATTTAGAGATTTTTAGGCTAAGATATGGTAAAAAATCCAAAAATGGTCTTAGTGAACCTTTGATAAAATTTCATCAAAATACCAATCATAGCTAAAATCACACTCTATCATGCAAATTACTTTAATTTTCATGCTCCATAATCATTTTCATGTTCCAATTAATCCTCAAACTAATTAAATTCATCGAAAACATATACAAAGAGAATAATGAGCTCCCATACCTTTTTTATTGCTTAAATCTCCCTTTGTATCTTTTCCTTTTGCGTGTTCTTCCACTAGAATACATAATATGTACAAATCAAATTCAAAACACATACAAATTATTAATTCTAAAATCTTAGCTGAAGAAGAGATGAAGGAGGAGATAATTCTCTACCAAAACACATAAATTTCATGCTTTGTTAAGCTTAAACTTTCTTAAATTTTGCTCCCTCACTTATAATGCTTAGGAATGTAGAATAATGTGTTTTTCTTGAGAGAGGAAGGCAAAATTTCTATAGAATTTTGCTTAATGAAGTTAGCCAACTCTTCTTTAAAAACCATGGACTTTCTCACTTTATCTAGAATATCTACCTGTCAAGATATCATTAGGAAATATTTTTAATCCTCGATAAACTACAATTTCCTCTCTAAATTTATTTTCATTTAAAAATTGCATGTAATCTTTAACTCTATATTCATATAAATCCACCTTTACATGTAGTTATGCTTGTATATAATAATTTAAATGTTTACCAAACTAGCCCAAACTTTTACCTTAATACCATTTGCGTCTTGGACTAGTCATTAATTCACTTAACTATTAATATTCACTACATATACTTTTATAATCATGTTGTATTCCTACAAGGGTAAGATTTGGGGCTTACATGAATGCTTTTTTAAGAAGACTTTGAATCATTATGGTTGAACCTTACAAACTAGCAAAGGTAGCTTGTGATTGAACCTTATGGTGTGTTGTGATGATACCTTCCAGACTGGTAGAGGCAACCTATAATGGAGCCTTAAAAACTCAGGTAAATAATGGCTAGAACTTGTAGACTGATGATGTTAGACTATAACATACCCTTGCAGACTGAATGCTCCTTAAGAAGACTTTGAACTGCTATGGTTGAACCTTACAGACTGATGGAGGCAACCTATGATGGAACCTTATAGTGTACCATGAAAAAACTTTGTAGACTGGCAAATGCAGCCTATAATGGAGTCTTACAGACTTAGGTAGATAATGGCTAGACCTTGCAGACTGATAATGTCATACTATGATGTAACCTTATAGACTAGATTGTAAAAATTACCTAGAAATGGTTGTAAAACATTTTTGTATGTTAGAGTTGCTTATGTTAAAAGACATCATTTATGTATGTTGAGGTTGCTTATGTTCGAAGCCATCATGTGACTGGTTATCCCTTGTAGACTGACATAAACACCTTGCATATTGGCGAAGGTAGCTTGTAATAGAGATTTGTGCACTTAAGCAGATTATGGTTAAACCTTGCAGAGTGATGATATCAAACTATAAAGTAACCTTGTGGACTAAATGCTCCTTAAGAAGACTGTGAATTGCTATGCTTGAAACTTACATACTAATAGAGGTAGCCTATGATTAAACCTTGTAGTGTGTCATGATAACACTTTGTAGATTGGTGAAGCCAACCTATGATGGAGCCTTGTAAAATTAGGTAGACCGTGGCTAAACCTTGTAGACAAGTGATGTTAGACTGTGATGTAGCCTTATTAAATAGATGCTTTCTAAGGAGACTTTAAGCCACTATGATTGAACCTTATAGATTGGGGGAGGTAGCTTGTGATTGAATCTTGTAGCTTGTCATGACAACACCTTATAAACCGATAGAGACAGCTTATGATGAAGCATTATGGACTTAGGTAGATTGTGGCTGGGTCTTATAGATTGATGATGTCAGGTTATGACGTAGCCTTATAGATTAGATTGCAAAAATTTACTTGAGTTGGAGATGTTTGTAAAAGGTTTCTATATGTTGGGTTTGCTTATGTTGGAAGCCATCATATGAGCTATTTCCCTTGCAGACTAGCATGACAATACCTTGCAAATTGGCAAAAGTGGCTTGTGATGAAGTCTTATAGACTTAGGTAGATTATGGCTAGACCTTGCAAACTGATGATATCAGATTGTAATGTAACCTTATAGATTGAACACTTCTTAAAGAGATTGTGAACTGCTATGGTTGAACCTTCCAGAGTAGTAGAGGTAGCCTATGATTGCTCATGAGAAGCTAACATCCTCAGAGAGAGTTTTTAGAGAAGATCAAGAAAGATTCATAAACTCCTCGCATAGTTCATCAGTATGGACATGGTTTTAAACAAACTAGCAGTCATGATACTGTGTATTTAAGGTGTACCGATGAGTAAGAAGCCATAAAGGTTATGGGAAAACTCATAATGGCATTTATAAAGTTCATATGAATGGCTTAGAACTTTACACATTGGAAGGTTCTCTTGAATTGCCACAGAGATAGGCTTTTTTGATTCAGGAAGTATGTATGTTAGGGAAGTGAACTATATAGTTTCAGAAGACCTAAAATTTAATGTTATCATTATAAGGAAATGATAGCCTGATATGATACAATTGATTGGAGATGACCTTTCAAGGGCAAAGGACTTTTACTGTGACTTTTAGGCTTTTCAAGTTATCTAGTATGTTGAGTTGCAATCTAAAATGTGGCCTTGCATAACTTCCATAGGAATAGACATCGAAATTGCCCATCCGAAGTGGTAAACACAAATCTCAACAATAGACACATGAAGTGGAAATAGAGTTAGTCTGTTTGAATGCTTTTGATCTTGCTAAGCAGACGATAGCCACTGGTTAGTTCCTTTTGGATCATTATTAACTGTTGGGCAAGACAAATCAATAGAATAATGCAGCCATGGAAAATGAGTATGTTAACGAAGGGTCATCCAACATGTAAGCTAGGTCTTTAGAAGAAAGAGTAGCTTTGAGACACTAGTTTGACAACCATTGATGAAAGTTCTTGATGCTTTAGTCATTTCCCATAGGAAGTTTTACATATAATTTGAGACTCAAGTTAGAGTTCTAAGGGCAGAAAGGGAATTTGGAATTACCACAAACCCTTCAGACAGGGGAGCACAGGGTCTAAGTAAAAGTATGAGATTATAAGCTTAGTATGGCACAGTTCCCAATGGGATGACTACATCATAGTTCACCAAGAAATTGATTTTCTTTTGCCAGCAGTGCAGCGGCAGATTACTTACCCTGAGAATAATAAGGGAACTTAGCAAAAGGGCAAAGAAGAAAAAACTAAAGGATATAAATAAAGAAAACTTGCCTAAAAACCAAGAGTTTTAGGAAAGACATGCGTGGGCCATCAGCAAGCTCCTCTAACCACCTATGGTAGAGGCCATACATCCATGCACATTTCTTGCATTTTTGTATTCTTACATGTCAGTATGCATTCTCCCACTTCTGCATACATTATTGCATCCTTGCATGCTACACTTTAGCATGCATTCTCGCATTTCTACATGCCTTATTTTTTACACAAATATTCTGATGCATATAATTCTTTAAATGTGTTTGTATACAAACATATTTCCCTTTATGCATATTTTGTAGATGTTTCATATACAATTTTCTGCATATGTTAGGGCATATAACCCATTTACAAATTCTGTTAGAGTATATAATTCATTTGCACATACTTTACACATAATTCATTGTGTGTATCTCGTATGTGAAATTTCTTTTATGCATCTCTTATATGATTTTGTGCATATTGCTTCACATATAATTCTTTATGCACCCATAATGTTTTGTGTATATTGATGTACATAACTTTACAGGTAAAGTGAAAACATGTTCTACTGCCCTTGTTTTAAATTCGCCTGGGCCTGTATACACGACTACCCAGTGATTCAATGATTTCTTATGTCAATACATTGACCACTGTAGTGCCATCCTTTCACCAATTTTAGGAAGTATTCCTAACTTAGTTCATCTTGCTAAGATTTTGACACAATTTCCTTTTTCAAGTATGAGGATCATCACCTCCCTGGTGCATTCGTGGCAATCACGGCAACATCCTTTTCCCAATTTTAGGGAGTATTTCTAACTCAATTTATCTTGCCAAGTTATGCCCAAAGCTTTGATATAACTTTCTTTAAATTTATAGGTTTGAGGATTATCACCTCTTTGATGCAATAAAAAATAGCCATGGTGCTATCCTTTTCTCAAGAATGATCCAAGGACCGTCGCCTCCTTTATACATTCAAGATGACCACCACGGTGTTGTCTTCCTTCCAAATACAAGGAGTATTCTTGATTAAGATAATTTATGCCTTAAGTTTAATTCATCTTGTTAAGCAATGTCTAAAATCTTGACATGATTGCTTCTTGTTAATTTATTTTCAATTTGAAATCTGATTTCATTTGAGTAATTCTTAATTGTAAATAGGTTTGATCTCAATTCCAAAAATCCATGTTTCATTTAAGTATGTGCTGAATAAAAGATAGCCATGGTGCTGAATTACATAAAGGCCTTGCTATACCATGTAATTTCTAAATTTTGAGCATCTCAAGCTAGTTTTAAAAATAAGAAAAAATTGTTTGCAAATAAGAGAATTGGGTAAAACTCAATAAGAGCACTAAAACCTTTCTAATTACTCATCAAAGCGGTCCTAGGATGAGACAGGACTTGGAAAATGATTCATGCAGCCTTTCTTTGTACAGCCCTTTGAAAGACTATTTTCCTATAGGAATTTCATAATCGTTTGCCAGTCCTTTAAGCCTTTGTTTTAAGCATGCTAAATGCATGCTTATTTTATTGTTACACACATTGAAATGACCTCATAACCCAAAATTATTTTAGCTTTCTCTTTGGAAGATGGTCATTGTGGTAAAGTTGATTATACATTTTAAGAATAGGAAGATTAATCTCTATCAATCCTTTGTATAAATTTCACCTATAGGGAATCAAACCTTTTGATGAAATAAACTTGAAAGAGAAATGAAAAAAGAAAAAAAAAAGAGAAAAAAGGAAAAGAAATAAAGAAAAGAAAGAAGAGGGGAATGGGAAACCCTTGAGTCAATATCACAAAAACGAACAAAAAATAATAAAAAACAAAAAGGGAAGGGAGACTTTGAGCTGTTATCTTTAAGACAATCCCTAGTGGGTTAATCACTGGAGCTAAATCCAAAAGTCCTTGGATAATGGGAAAATGGGTAGAGATAGTCTTCCCATCAATTAAGAAAGCATAGTGGTCAATTTTCTCTAGCGACCTGACCCTTATTTGTTAGCCATTCACGTAAGCCTAATGTTATAACCAATGTAAGACTTAGGTTTAGTCTTATCCAACCTAGTAGAGATGACCTTCTAATAAGGTTTGGTATGTAAGAAAAGGCATATGGTGTTTCTTGAGCTTTAATCAGGAGGCCATAAATGCATTTATGCATTCAAGTTAAATCTCATCCCTAAATTCACATCCATAATTTGTTTTTCAAATGACAAAAATTATGTTTTGGCCTTCATCACATATACATAAAAATTGCTTAGTGTGCATTATGTTTGTGTTGGTTTGATAAGCCTTGGTATTAACATGCCTATTTTCCTATTCCTTTATTAAGAATGAGCACTTAATTTTTCTTGTTGAGATTAGACTACTTAAGAATGTGGTCCATTCAACTTATTTAAGGATGAGTAAGATTCAAATTCAAAACATTTGATAAGTTGCAATTACTTCAAATTTTGGATGCTTCTTTGCAAATCACTCTTTGCACACATCACACATCTGACACTTGTCGCACGCAACTCACGTACAGAATTATACATACACATGCAGATTTTGCACATATGTTGCATGGATAATCTCCTGCATATATTCATGTGAGTAATTTCTTGCAAGGAAAAATGCAAATGATCTCCACGCATCAAAGCTGGTTATGGGACAACTTCAGACGATAGGTGATCAAGTAAAAATAAAGTTCCCATGAGAGGAATCAATGCCAAACCAAACAAGAGGAAACATCTTAGAAAGTGAGATCACCTATGCATGTCGTACTGAAGGCAATTACAAGAAAATGATCATCTTACTCAAAGAAAAAATCCCCGTGGAATGGGGTCTATATTAATTCATAAAAAGGTGACCCTTTAATGGAGCTAGAATGTCAATGCACACCCTTGTAGGAGGCAGCCAGGTAAGGCACATTTCCCCAAATCTTTCAAATGTATAAAACTCAAAATTAAAATGTAAAAAAGCACAAAATCTTTCAATGTATAAAAACTTTAATTTTTCAAATGTATAAAAACTTTCATTCTTCAAATGTACATGACCCTAAATCCTTCATATGCACAAAAACTCCAATTCCTCATAACTCAAAATCCAAAATGTACAAAGAATACAAATTTTATAAGTGCCTAATACATTAAGTTTCAAGGCCTTGAAATGCTTTAAAATTGTTCAAATTCAAAAATACATTCAAAATGTAAAAATCCTGTGTATGCTCCCAAATTGTACAAAATTCAAAATATACTTTGAATTTTTATAAATTCAAAATACATTTAAAATGTAAAAATTTAATGCACAGCCGAACTGTACAAATCTAATATACATTTCAAAATGTAAAGAACTCAATACATAGTCAAACTGTACAAATTTAAAATATCCTCATATTGTAAAAAGGAAAAATTCATCCAAAGTGTAAATGCACACGTTTAAAACCTTATACACAAATAAAATGCACCCCTGTCGGCAATAAAGTCTCTCTGTGAGCATCAAAGTCTCTCTATGAGCATCAAGCCCTCTTAAGAGGCATGCAAAAAAAAAACTTAAAACTCTCAACTTTAAAATATAGACCAAAAATCCAAATCCTAAAGTGCAAATTTAAAATTTAAATCTTAAAAGCACCCAAATTCTTGAGATTCGAAATATAATGAAAGCACAAAGTCTTGTAACATACCAAAAGAGCAATTATCCAAAATTTTCAAGACTTGAAAACTTAAAACTAAAAATTCTTTTTAATAAAGCACCTAAAATTCAAAAAATCAAAGTCTCCCTGGGAGCACGAATTCCTTTTAAGAGGCATCACCTTACGGAAAGTACCAAAGATCAAAATCCATTAAAGTCTCCTTATGAGCATAAAGTCCTTTAAGAGGCATTAAAAGTCTCCCTGCGAGCACTAAGAGGCATCAAAGTCTCCCTGCGAGCACTAAAAATCTTCCAAATCCATCAAAGTCTCTTTGTGAGCATGAGGTCCTCTTAAAAGGCATCAAATTCTCCTTATAAGCGTAAAGCCCTCTTAAGAGGCATTTAATATCCTTTTTGTAGGTAATAGAGCCACGAGCTCACGGAAGGAGAAGAAGAGCGTTGACATATTGACAGGCTGATGGTAATTACCCAATGAAGGGTTAACACATTGACAAGCTGATGGTAACTATCCAATCGGAGACTTATCACCTCAAGTATGCATCTCTAACTCTTTACTCTGAACTTTAGCTAACCTAGGCACTAGTACACTAAGTTTTCCAAAGTTAGGAGAAACTATAGACACTAGTTCGTGAGGCGGCTCCTGATCAGAGTTACCTAATGAGGAAATGGTTCTTCATAAATAGATAAGGAATGGAAGTGCTACACTTTCTCTCGGGTTTTATGGTTGTAAAATACTTCTTGAGCTCTGCTAAAAAGTTTAGGGGGTCAAAAATGTAATTTTGAGAACTCACCCCTCTTCTCTTTTCAAATGGGGTAAAACACATACTTAACGGGCTAAATAAGAGACTCGGAGGTGAGTCACAGTTTTGACTCACGGGTCAAGCCTGTGACTTGCTCCTGAGTCATAGTCTTTTAGGCTCATGTGTCTCATGCACTATTCCTTATCACTCGCGCAACTAAGTATGAGTCACAACCTTAACTCACCAGTCAAAATCATGAGTTAAGCCTCTAACTCACTCCAAAATACGTTCTGCATCCGAAAACAAGGAAAATTATAGGGAAAAATTTGAATTTCAATCCTCATCCAAATTAACCATTTTGGGGGATTTTTATCCCAAAGAAAGGATAGGAAACAAATTCTTAACCCTTGGCTCTCCTCTTTCTACTTCTTTTTCTCTCTCTCTCTCTCTTCCTTCTCTTCTTCTCCTCTTCCGGTTTTCAAGTTACAGAGAAAAGGGAAAATGGGAAAAGGCCCAAAGCATTCATTCCTGATCTTTAAAGGAACCTGCAACTGAACGTAATATTCTTGAGCCCCAAAATCTATCAAATCCAGTGTTAGATCCAATTTACAGTAAATAATCAATTCTTTCTTTATTTTCTTTGATTTTTGTTCATTATTTAATCTCTTTATTTCTTACTTTAATTTTTTTAGTGCATTAATCTTGTTATTTATGCTTAAAAACGAGTTTGGGGGTGTTTTATTGCATTAAAATGCCTTAAAATGAGTTTTGGGAGCTTAGTTTGGCCATTAATGGCATTTATAGCATCTATTCGTCTTCCTGTACTGACTCACGACCTTGAGTCAGGAATGAGTCACGATCTTAGGCCGTGACTTGCCTCAAACTTGGTCTTGAGTCACCTTCTGGCCTCATGAGTTAAGAGCGAGTCACGGTTTTAGCTCGTGACTAACCATTTGGCTCGCGACTCGATTCATGACTCGCCCTTTCTTCTTCCTCTTGTAACCATGACTGGCTCTTTTAGGGACATGATTCATCCCTTTGCCCTATGACTCACTTTCTCTTTTGTTTGGTGGGCCATGACTCACTCCTTTTGGGTGTGAGTCACCCTTTCTGCCCTTGAGTTGCTCTCTTCTCCCTTCTTTCTTTAGTCTATTAGTCACCTCTTTTTATCTTCTTCCTTCTTTTCTTTTCTTCTTTATTATTTTTTGTTTTATTTCATTATTATTATTTTGATCTTCTTCATGAAAATGCCAACTATTTAGGAACATATAATCAATTAGTATGTACAAACTTTGGTTTTTTGATAAGTTGATTTCTTCAGGCTCTAAAACTTTAATGAATAATCTTTTCTTATTTAGAAAATAAGGAGAATAATTTTTAGTTAAAGATGGAAAAAAAGAATTCATAATAGGAGAAGAGGCATAAAAAGGAGAAGTAAGAGCAAAGGAATATGGTTTAGGTGGAGCTGAAGGTGAAAAGGTTTGAGGTCTTAAAAGGAGTAAAAAAGTTGGAAGAGTTGAATAGAGAGGTCTAGGAATAGGTGTA